>JAVTVY010029130.1:0-13287 GCA_036873755.1 Hanleya hanleyi | reverse complement strand
CACCAACAGCCGCACACCACCAACACCACCACCAACGCCACCAACGCCACCATCAACGCCACCAACGCCACCACGCCCGGTGGTGGTGGTGGTGGTGGTGGTGGTGGTAGTGGCCGGAACTGATCTTTGACCCCGGCGCACACGGTGTAAAGGTTTCCACCGTGCGGTGGAAACCTTTGCGCGCCGGGGTCAAAGGTCAGTTCCGGCCACCACCACCACCACCACCACCACCACCACCGGGCGTTGACGCCCGGTGGTGACGTTGGTGGCGTTGGTGGTGACGTTGGTGGCGTTGATGGTGGCGTTGGTGGCGTTGGTGGTGGTGTTGGTGGTGTGCGGTGGTGGTGTTGGTGGAGTCGGCGGTGGTGTGTGTGGTGGTGGTAGAGTCTTTAAATGTAGGAATGAACATGTGTCCATCATCAGTCCATATGTATTGGTCGACTGATGAACATGTCGTGTACGTGTACGTTCTGTGGGAGAGCATTCTCTCGTCGCGATAGTATGCTCAGGCACATTCAACGCAAACACAACCAAGAGACACAGCCGAGTCCCGCTATAGGTCCAACAAGAGCAGTAGAGCATCCCTATACGATGACGGTGAGCGGCCCTACAGGGTGTGGAAAGACATCCTGGGTGATGAAGTTCTTAGAGGGATGTGTGGCAACCCCAGCTCCGACACGTGTTGTTTGGTGTTATAGCCAATGGCAGCCCGCCTATGAAACTACAAGGTTACAGAATGTGAGCTTTGTCCCAGGAATTCCTCACGACATAGACGAACCCTATTACTTCGATTCCGAGCAGACCAACGTGGTAGTTCTCGATGATCTGATGAGTGCGGCCAAGGACAATTCGAAAATCGCCGACCTATTCACCAAAGGGTCCCATCATCGCAATCTGTCCGTCATCTATTTGACTCAGAATCTCTTTCCTCAAGGGAAGGCGTCCAGAGATACTGCCTTGAACTGCCAATACTTTGTGTTGTTCTCCAATCCCATTGACAGAGCACAAATCCGTGTGTTTGGTAGTCGAATTTATCCTCAGAACATTGACCATTTTATGCGGGCGTTTCAAGAAGCGACAATTCGTCCGTACGGCTACCTGTTCGTAGATTTAAAAGCCCATACCCCCGAAGATCGTCGGCTGACGACCCACCTGTTACCCGGCGAGGAATCACCACAACGGCATATACCCCTACACCATCCACCGAGTGCACTCCTGGCAGAGCAGCAGCAGAAGCCCACCCCCATACAGCGGGCCCGCTTCATACCATCAGTCCTGGAATATCACCCAACCGTGAAGGCCCAACCCGAGGTTGAAGAACATAATGTGAACTCGAGGCTATGGAAGGATTTGTTCAAAGAAAGTATGGACGCCGAGATGGGCGGGATGTTGGAGGCCACAGGAAACAAGTTTCAACACAAAGGGTATTCGAAAGAGGAAGCTGCAATTTTAGCCCATAACAGATTGGCACCCAGACTACGACGGGCTCTACGTCAGCAGTATGTCGACTTACTGACCCATATGAAATTGTTGGATAAGGACCCAGTCCATATGGAAATTGAAAGAACAGCGTCGATGTTGAAAACCTCGGGCATGAACTGGAAAGCGGCGTATGTCAGAGCAATAGCACAAAAGAAACATTTGTTCGAACGCATCATTAAACAACGTTAAAGCATTAAGAAAGTGTGTTAAAGCGTTGAGACGAGCGTTAAGGCGCAACGACGGGCGTTGACGAGCGTCACTGCATTTCGATGAATTGGTGTCAATTCCATGAAATCAGAGCTTCTGAGCTAATTCACCAGGGCGTTGAAGCGTTGAGCTAAGCGTTGATGGGCGTTACTGTCTATAAAAGCGAGCGTATTCCCAAAACACGCACAGTCGTCGTTCAACCGTCAACATGGCTTATACTTGTTCTGAGTGTGAACGCACGTTCACCAGACATTACGATATGATGCGACACCAGAAAAATATACATGGGACTGAAGACGCCGAGGAGCCCGTTGAGGCAGATACTGATACAGAGATTGATGAGAGTGCATCGACTGATACCGAATCCAAGATGGCTGACAGTCTATCTACTGATATGGAGAGCTTGACCTCAGAGAATCAGCCTTCATCCCAGGAAAGTGAGGCAGAACCTACCTTCTGGGATCGTATTGTGACAGCAGCTATCAATACTCACGCTGAAGCGATCGAGGACGCCGGAGAGGATAATTTACAACAGACGTACACCCAAATGCGCCCCCGCATCAGGAAAACAGCCATGGCGATCTATGAACAGTATACCTTACTACCGCTTGAAATGAAAGGGGACCCCACGCACAGGTCCATCATGAAGACCAAGCGTCACTTGGAAGAGGATATGGGTTTACCACCCACCGAGGCCCTGGAAAATGCGATTAGAATGCGCAAACAACTGTTTCAGGACATGCTGCCCGATGAATATCCAGGCCTGCCTGACGATGATTAGAACAAACGGTTCAGAGCGAACATGGCCGAAGACGGAACTCTCTGAAATGGCGGCTTTTTATTGGACAAGAATACATCTAACGGGCAAGAACGAACATGACATGCAAATGGTGGTCTCTGATTGGACAAGAGTCTTTCTTGAATTGTAAACATACCCAACGCGGCTCCCCCAGCGTGGGTATGTTATGATGGAGGGGAAAATAAACTATATGAAAAAAAAATTGTTGTTTTTGTTGTTCTCTCATGTGTCATCTTTGTTGTTGTTGTTGTTCTCTCTCCGGTCTATATCATGGTGTTATGCTAGAGCGTTAAGGCGTAACTATGAGCGTTGACGGGTGTCACTGCATTTCCAATGAATTAATGACAATTCCATGAAAATCAGAGCTTTTGGGCTAATTCACCAGGGCGTTGAAGCGTTGAGCTTGGCGTTGGCGGACGTTGCTACAAGATGACACCTCACACGACGCATTCGAACCGTGAATAGCCCATCTCGACCCCAAATACCTTCCTTCACTGCCCGAAAATGGCCACTTTCGCTACTACTCGTACCGATGACGTCACTGATGACGTCACAGATGACGGGAACATCCCTCAAATCGGTATGTACACCCGAGAACTACAAGATGACACCTTCCAGGACGCATTCGAACCGTGAATAGCCCATCTCGACCCCAAATACCTTCCTTCACTGCCCCAAAATGGCCACTTTACTTACTACAACCAACTGCGCATGCGCAGATTAACGCGACTTGCATTCAAAAACACACCATTCTGACTCTACCCCACACAAGCTTCACTTTGACACCTCACACGACCCATTCGAACCGTGAATAGCCCATCTCTATCCCAAACACACCCCTACATAGCACCCAAAATGCCTGTTTTCTATACTACGGGCCAGGCTGCGCATGCGCAGACTATTGAACACAGACGAACCATTAGTGTAGTCAAGTGCTCCTCCACGAGAGCTTCAAAATAAGACCTCACTCGACCCCATTGGCCCATTAGGGACTCACCTAGACTCCAACATGTCCACCCCGTATGGACCTATACACCCATAGCCATGCAGTATAGGCCTATGGGCCTAACCAGGCCTCGGTGACTTTTTTCAAAAATTTCACCGATTCGCACGGGGACACTTCCTATCATGTTCTAAATGACGAGACGAGTAAAACGAGACCCCACAACCCTACCGCAAATGTATAGAAGTACGTTTCCCAGGGGGACAAACATTGATCCTATACCCTCAGTATGGGACTATATGGGGCTCGGTGACTTTTTTCAAAAATTTCACCGATTCGCACGGGGACACTTCCTATCATGTTCTAAATGACGAGACTAAGAAAACGAGACCCCACAACCTATACCGCAAATGTGGAGAAGTAGGTTTCCCAGGATGGTGCTATACCTCCCATACCCCATATAGGCATTTTCCCGTAATTTAGGATAAAGTCCGTATTCCGTATTTTTTCAGGAAATTTTTACATACACCCACCCTGGAACTAGGGGGAGATAACTCTATTGATAGACAAGCCCCGTTAAGCCCGGCGACCTATATACCCCTCATACCCCATATAGGCATTTTCCCAGGTTTTTCGATAAAGTCCGTTTTCCGTTTTTTTTTTTTTTCAGGAAAAATTTTACATGCACCCACCCAGCCAGCAAATACCCCTTCACCTAGGCTTCACTTTGATACCTCACTCGACCCCATTCGACCATTAGGGGCTCCCCTAGCTCCAAAACGGCTATTTCCATACCCTTCGGCCACCGCGCATGCGCAGAATGCCGATATTTCAATCCCACACCCAGTCCATTAGATGCCCCTTCATGAATGCTTCACATTGATACCTCACTCGACCCCATTGGACCATTAGGGGCTCCCCTAGCTCCAAAAAGGCTATTTTCATACCCTTCGGCCACCGCGCATGCGCAGAAGGCCGATATTTCAACCCCACACCCAGTCCATTAGATGCCCCTTCATGAATGCTTTACATTGATACCTCACTCGACCCCATTGGACCATTAGGGACTCCCCTAGCTCCAACACGGCTATTTTCATACCCTTCGGCCACCGCGCATGCGCAGAAGGCCGATATGTCAACCCCACACCCAGCCCATTAGATGCCCCTTCACATAAGCTTCACTTTGATACCTCACTCGACCCCATCGGACCATTTTATCTAGGGACTACTTTTTCTCCGCGGAAGCGGCCGCATCACCACCAAAACCGCATCACCGCGGATGAATACATGGAACTATTTTTGACCTGGAAAAATTGGAACTCTCCTGTGCTGGAGGTAGCCTTTTGGTCAATTTGAAATACTCGCTTCTGATTGGACGAGAGCTCTGTGACGGATTTGAAATACTCGCTTCTGATTGGTCGAGAGCCCCACACTTGCCCCACAAATTTGCATAAATCGGCGGGAATTTGCGCTTTATATACTACTCACATTAGACTCTCGTGAAAGAACCCTGGAAATGTAATACCGTACACAATATATCATGTATTAAATCGTCATCATTTATTGCTTGATATTACGCGTAAAATATGTTCAGCGAAATGTTGTTCAATATCTGAACTAGTTATACGTGAGATACGTTCGTGTAGTTCTAATGTTTCCGCAATCTCAGTCAACTCAGATATAACATTACGGAATATTCCCCTGATTTACCATCCTGGCTTACCTAGATTGATGTTTCCGGTGATTATTTGAAATTCATCGGATATGAGTTCTAACACCCAACTTTCGACGGTAAAGTGAATGAAACTAAAAAAATGTGATGAAAACATTCTCGAATTTATCTCGATATTCATTCTATTTCATCCTTCCACGACGGGAGCTAGGCAAACTCGCAGAGGCGAAATCCTAGAAATTCAGGGATTTCTTGCGAATTCACAAAAAGTCACCACCGTGGTCGTGAAATATTAGCAGTCCAAAGGAGTGTTCTGAGTGCCAGAAAGGAAAGAATGAAAGGGAAAGAAAGGACAGACTGTCCCAGGATAAAATGTTCCTTTTCGTATGTTTTTATTCACAAAAATATGTATTAACTGAGTTGTAAATCAGGAAGGAATATCTGGGTTAAATGACATTCTTTCCGACCGGAGATTCGGTAGTGGTTTTGCATTGATAATTAATCTCCATTGTAAATCATTTTCTCATTGATTATTTCTTATTTATACGAGAAAGTGTTGACCATTCACACTAGATATAGTTTAGGAAGATTTGTCCACCAGCTGTGCAGGTTGACCTTGTTAATTATATCAATAACTTGGAGAAAACACACGTGACGACGACCGCACTGAAGACGTTAAAGAAGCACAGGAGAAGCTTTTTTACACTGTGCAAATACTTGCGCTGCTTTCAACATAATTTACGCTAAAATGGCTACAACATAACATTTTTGTTTTGAAATCAACACAGCTTTGTGTTAAAATCAACATTTCAACACAAACATAATCGTACTGATTTCAACACCAATTCGTGTTGATTCCAACACAATTCCGGTGCCAAAATGGCTTCAACACAACTGTTTTCGCAGTTTACAGATATCACTCTTATTTGGTTTGACTGGATTCGCGCAGCTGGCTAAACCTATGAACATTCACCTCGATGCATTCAAACTACAACCACTATACATCCCGTGTTCCTCAAGAGCCGTCGCCCATAAAAAATATCCCCGTCTATAATCCAAATCCCAGGCGCACCAAATCTAAGCAGGGGAAAACGTTAAAACATATCAGAACTAAAGCTATATTTTTGCAAGATGGACGCTTTCAAGAGTTTCCATTGACGCTGGTCAATCCATATAGCAGTTCACCTACTGCCTTTGTCAATTTGCTTCTTATCAAGGCAGCATCCCCAGCCCCTATCGATAACATCACACATGTGTTGTACGCCACCGCTGGCTTTCCTCCAATAATTTCAACAAACAACTAGAGCCTATAGGCTTTGGCATGTAATCTATGACTGGGTCAACTTATCATTTTAATAAAACATTGTTTATAAGTAGATTCGATTATTAATCAATTATTTTTAGGATGAGACTTTCTTGGTGAAGCACAGAAACTAGTGCTGGATGGGTCGACCCCGTGGGGGTTCGAACCTGTGCTCTCAGAATTTGGCACCAAATTGCCAGCAGTAAATGCAAGCGCCCTAAACCACTCGGCCACCTCAGCTCTTGTTTTTGCAGCTGCGTTTAGGCCTGTATTGCACGGCAATAGCGTGAAGAACAGATATATTTAGTGTCGGGCCCCATTAGAATGTACTTATATCAAGATTTTCAATCTTTTCCCACGGGTTAGAACAGCAGCATGTTAGTCCTTGGTTCTTCAACCTGAGCCAGTGAGCGCGTCATGGGGCTTTGTTTACATTCCACTCGAAAGTATGTCACTCAGTCACGGGATCGTGGAGCTGTGTATCAATGAAGGGTGGTCAGTGAAGATTTTGTGAAAAAGGCATTTTTGTCGCCACTGACTGATCCGAACTGAAATTTTTCGTATGGCATAGCTAATTTCTAAACTATCCCTGTTATGTCAGCAGGGGTACATAATATACAGACATAACAGCCATAAGATTTAAGGCTAATGAAGTTTAATACACGACTCCACAGTCTCGCCATATTAGGTAAACTGGGTCGTATCCAGAGCGAGGCTCTGGGTCAGTGGAACGTAAACACTGGCGAGAAAGCGCGTGGCCCAGGCTAATAGGCATAAATACAAGACTCCACAGTCTCGCCATATTAGGTAAACTGGGTCATATCCAGACCGCGGCTCTGGGTCAGTGGAACGTAAACACTGGCGAGAAAGCACGTGGCCCAGGCTAATCAAACATGCCGAAAGGTGCAAATAATGGCTCAAGTAAAGGAAAAAGCAAGGGTAAACGCAAACTTCTCGAGGACCCCGAAGACGGTCATAACCTGGATGACATGTCCCATGAAAAATTTACTTTATGGTCGCCGCTGGCACTCAAAAATTACCTCGAAATTTGAGGGAAGTCTGCAGACGGATCGTTTGAGGAGTTGATGGCAAGGCAAGTATAAATATAACTAGATGTAGCTGTTATCCTAAGGGATAACTGAGATACCCCCGTCCTGCAAGACAAGTCTCCCGTTCCGAGTAATATTTCAATACAATATAAATAAAACCCAAGGATAGGAAGGGTCATAACTCTGTAACAAATGTGGGAATCGCACGGTAAATGTATTAAAATAGAAGCAAAATTTTAGAAGTATTAATCCGGACAAAATTGTATCTACAGGATGGACAAGCCGATCCTGTACCCCTCCCCCAGCTTTATTGCGGGGGGGGGGGGGAGAGAGGGTATAGTGATGGAATATTATAATGTAAAATACTGCTTGCTGATCAGGTTATCAGTGCACTCATTACATGAATATTTGAAGAAATTTGGTAATTTTGACCAAATATATCAGGTCATAAATAAGAGATGCACATCTTCAAACCATATTAAACATGTGTACAAAGTTTCAGAAACATCCAGTAATAACTGAGTGACTAGTTAATTACACAAGAACATGCTCTATATATATTGGAATATATGCAGAAAATCGTCCAAGTATGGATAAAGAAGGCCTGGTAATTTTGACCAAATATTTCAGGTAATAAATAAGAGATGCACATCTTCAAACCATATTAAACATGTGTACAAAGTTTCAGAAACATCCAGTAATAACTGTGTGACTAGTTAATTACACAAGAACATGCTATATATATTGGAATATATGCCGAAAATCGACCAAGTCCAAGGCTGGGTAATTTTGACAAATATTAATATTTCATGTCTCAAGTTCAAAACGTCATAAATATGTCAAAAATTATAATTTCGCCTTGTAAATAGGACATGCACAACTTCAAACCATAGGTAACACATATGTAAAGTTTCATTAAAATAGAAGCAAAATTTTAGGAGGAGTAGTCCGGACAAAATTGTGTGATCCTGAAAATGGCAAAGTCCTATAAAGTTCAAAACGTCATAAATGTGTCAAAAATAAAAATTGCGCCTTGTAAATAGGACATGCACATCTTCAAACCATAGGTAACACATACGTAAAGTTTCATTAAATAGAAGCAAAATCTTAGGAGTAGTCCCCCGCCCCGCCCCCGCCCCCTAACTTCGTTGCGGGGGATATAATAAATACTATGCTATCACATTATATAGACTGATGACTACTTCTTACTGTGTAAAATGAATTCTCTAGGCCCACTAAACTTTAGTACTGGTAATACTTCGAGAAATGGCATATTCGGTTGAATTTCTGTTTCATTTCTCTCAACCTTATGGGAATATAATTTTTGGTTAAATATTTTTTGTATTGTTATTTTTGGTTTCCAGTTTTACGTTAGGTATTCTCATGGTTATACTGGTAGAATATTGTTGTTGCTTCATGGTGTGGTGGAGGGTAGTAGCCTAGCTATATAATGCTTTCACTAATATTAGAGTGTACTGTATATAGCCACACAATCACTAACACTGTCTTGTTTAGTACCGGTATCTATTTGAGTGAAAAAAAGGTATAAATTATGATGGCCGAGAGGGGCCATCGCGTCTTTCATTTATAATGTAACGCGATGGAGCGATGGAGCTATGCGATGGAACGATGGAGCTATGCGATGCGCGATGGAGCTATGCGATGCAGCGATGGAGCTATGCGATAAAAAGTCGCGCTATGCGATGCGCGATGAGACTATGCGATGGAGCTATGCGATGGAGCGATGGAGCGATGGAACTATGCGATAAAAATTCGCGCTATGCGATGCGCGATGAGGCTATGCGATGGAGCTATGCGATAGAGCTATGCGATAGAGCTATGCGATGGAGCGATGGAGCGATGCGATGGGGCTATGCGATGGAGCTATGCGATGGAGCTATGCGATGGGGCTATGCGATGGAGCTATGCGATGGAGCTATGCGATGGGGCTATGCGATGGGGCTATGCGATGGAGCTATGCGATGGAGCTATGCGATGAAAAGTCATTGCGCATGTTCGTTAAAAAACGAGGCTGAGTTGGACGCCATTATTCAACATTCTATGATGGCCGAGAAGGGCCATCGTGGATTCGGCAGTAGAACATGAAATCCAAAAGGCGAAGATGCGAAGTTACGATGCGAAGATGCGAAGTTACTTGTACAATAGGGACATATACGTTTATTCTAAATATGAAATACAGTCTATTTTATCTTCTTTTTTGAAACGAAAACCCGAAACCTGATAGTGCTCTATATTCTCTCGAACCATTCGAACCAGGACATTACTGTTAGCTGTGTATATGAATGTAGTATGGTATAAAACGCGTCCACTGTTTTGAAGACGAGCCATTGCGATACAGGAATTTACACAATGAGAGCATTCAGAGCATTTTGACATTCAATGTAACGTTGTTTCTCAAATATACGATCCAGGTTTTCTTTATTATGGAAATGAATGAATGCAAATGTTTAAATACAGTCACGTCGCCAGTTCCGATCTACTGTCAGTTCCGACCAACTTCCCGAAAAATATCCCTTCTTGTCACAACCAACATAACGCGAAATCTTAAAACATTTGGTGCAGTCGAACAAGTTGATCTGCCTTCAAATCATGGTTAGGTCTATTTATATTAATCATTCATTGGTTTTGTTAGGAGAAATCTTTGCAGAGCCACCCCATACACACGAATACATCGATCTGCTTACAAACACCACGACCTGTAGTCATGAAGAAAAAAAACACAAAAAACGGTGTCGTCTGCCAGCGCTTCCGATCAAAGTGTTGATCAACCTGGGAAAGATTATGATAGTCAGTTGCATAAAAATGAAACTTATAGTTCATCAAAATGTGGTCATATTTTTGTTACAAGAGAAAATCCTCCGTATAAATAGGAGCACATTTCGATGAACTATCAATTTCATTTTTGTGAAAAATTTGTTGGCCTCAAACCAAAATCATATTGTCGCACAAGATATTAAGAAGTTTGATCATTTAAAAGTACCAAGTTTGATTAACGTGTCATATTTTTGTGACAAGAGAAAATGTTCTCTATAAATGCCTCAAACACCAAATAAGGCCAGGGAGAATATTTTGACGAACCATAAGTTCATTTTTACAATCAGCTGACCATCACACTTTTTTCCAGGCTGATACTTCTGTATGTATTCTTCAAGAAAAATATGAACTTGCAGGTTATTAAATATTTCAGGTCATAGTTAAAGAGATGCACATCTTCAAACCATATTAAACATGTGTACAAAGTTTCAGAAACATCCAGTAATAACTGAGTGACTAGTTAATTACACAAGAACATGGAATATATGGAAAATCCAAAGTCCAAGTCTGGATAAGGAAGGCCTGGTAATTTTGACCAAATATTTCAGGTAATAAATAAGAGATGCACATCTTCAAACCATATTAAACATGTGTACAAAGTTTCAGAAACATCCAGTAATAACTGTGTGACTAGTTAATTACACAAGAACATGCTATATATATTGGAATATATGCCGAAAATCCAAGTCTGGGTAATTTTGACAAAAATTAATATTTCATGTCTCAAGTTCAAAACGTCATAAATATGTCAAAAATTATAATTTCGCCTTGTAAATAGGACATGCACAACTTCAAACCATAGGTAACACATATGTAAAGTTTCATTAAAATAGAAGCAAAATCTTAGGAGTAGTCGGGAAAAAATTGTGTCTACAGACAGACGGTCGGACGGACGGACAGACAGACGAACAAGCCGATTCCAGTATACCCCCGCCCCCGCCCCCTAACTTCGTTGCGGGGGATATAATAAATAACTATGCTATCACATTATATAGACTGATGACTACTTCTTACTGTGTAAAATGAATTCTCTAGGCCCACTAAACTTTAGTACTGGTAATACTTCGAGAAATGGCATATTCGGTTGAATTTCTGTTTCATTTCTCTCAACCTTATGGGAATATAATTTTTGGTTAAATATTTAATTTTTTGTATTGTTATTTTTGGTTTCCAGTTTTACGTTAGGTATTCTCACGGTTATACTGGTAGAATATTGTTGTTGCTTCATGGTGTGGTGGAGGGTAGTAGCCTAGCTATATAATGCTTTCACAAATATTAGAGTGTACTGTATATAGCCACACAAATGTTTAAATACAGTCACGTCGCCAGTTCCGATCTACTGTCAGTTCCGACCAACTTCCCGAAAAATATCCCTTCTTGTCACAACCAACATAACGCGAAATCTTAAAACATTTGGTGCAGTCGAACAAGTTGATCTGCCTTCAAATCATGGTTAGGTCTATTTATATTAATCATTCATTGGTTTTGTTAGGAGAAATCTTTGCAGAGCCACCCCATACACACGAATACATCGATCTGCTTACAAACACCACGACCTGTAGTCATGAAGAAAAAAAACACAAAAAACGGTGTCGTCTGCCAGCGCTTCCGATCAAAGTGTTGATCAACCTGGGAAAGATTATGATAGTCAGATGCATAAAACTGAAACTTATAGTTCATCAAAATGTGATCATATCTTTGTTACAAGAGAAAATCCTCCGTATAAATAGGGGCACATTTCAATGAACTATAAATTTCATTTTTGTGAAAAATTTGTTGGCCTCAAACCAAAATCATGTTGTCGCACAAGATATTAAGAAGTTTGATCATTTAAAAGTACCAAGTTTGATTAACGTGTCATATTTTTGTGACAAGAGAAAATGTTCTCTATAAATGCCTCAAACAACAAATAAGGCAAGGGAGAATATTTTGACGAACCATAAGTTCATTTTTACAATCAGCTGACCATCACACTTTTTTCAGGCTGATACTTCTGTATATATTCTTCAAGAAAAATATGAACTTGCAGGTTATTAAATATTTCAGGTCATAGTTAAAGAGATGCACATCTTCAAACCATATTAAACATGTGTACAAAGTTTCAGAAACATCCAGTAATAACTGAGTGACTAGTTAATTACACAAGAACATGCATGCTCTATATATATTGGAATATATGCAGAAAATCGACAAAGTCCAAGTCTGGATAAGGAAGGCCTGGTAATTTTGACCAAATATTTCAGGTAATAAATAAGAGACGCACATCTTCAAACCATATTAAACATGTGTACAAAGTTTCAGAAACATCCAGTAATAACTGTGTGACTAGTTAATTACACAAGAACATGCTATATATATTGGAATATATGCCGAAAATCGACAAAGTCCAAGTCTGGGTAATTTTGACAAAAATTAATATTTCATGTCTCAAGTTCAAAACGTCATAAATATGTCAAAAATTATAATTTCGCCTTGTAAATACGACATGCACAACTTCAAACCATAGGTAACACATATGTAAAGTTTCATTAAAATAGAAGCAAAATCTTAGGAGGAGTAGTCCGGACAAAATTGTGTGATCCTGAAAATGGCAAAGGTCTATAAAGTTCAAAACGTCATAAATATGTCAAAAATAAAAATTTCGCCTTGTAAATAGGACATGCACATCTTCAAACCATAGGTAACACATATGTAAAGTTTCATTAAAATAGAAGCCAAATCTTAGGAGCAGTCGGGAAAAAATTGTGTCTACAGACAGACGGTCGGACGGACGGACAGACAGACGAACAAGCCGATTCCAGTATACCCCCCCCTAACTTTGTTGCGGGGGATATAATAAATACTATGCTATCACATTATATAGACTGATGACTACTTCTTACTGTGTAAAATGAATTCTCTAGGCCCACTGAACTTTAGTACTGGTAATAAGGAGAAATGGCATATTCGGTTGAATTTCTGTTTCATTTCTCTCAACCTTATGGGAATATAATTTTT
>JAVTVY010029129.1:0-120074 GCA_036873755.1 Hanleya hanleyi | reverse complement strand
ACGTCAAACAACTGGAACTCCCCCAGTGAGTCACGTGATCAACACATGAGAAGGAGTCGAATATTATGTATATGAGCACCGTGACAAGTACTTCCCGATTTGACCCATATGACAGAATGATCACTGGTTCGTGACTACATCGGTATTCCAGGATATCTGGCCATTCTTTCATTGAATTCGAGATCAAATCGAGATCAAATCTCGAAGCAAGGTGTTGATTTTCATTTCTAAAAAAAACAAAAAAAATAAAAAAATTCTAACGATCTTTAGTTTACTTATATTTTACTTACCAGTCTGGTGTTCACCATTAGAAATGTATGAACTAGATGAGAAGAATATGTCTGGATATAGGTTAGAACACTCAGTGTCTTTACTGGTCAGAACAATTTTCTTAAAATACTTACGCTGTATATGTGTGAACGTCTCTTTCATAGTCTCGATTGATCCCCGTATCCCATTGAGTGATTCTATCAGACCGTCTTCGTCCCTTGATCTAACGCTCTTGACACCTGTCACTATGCACTGCAAAATAACAAGTGGATTTATCGATAAATGAAAGAGAGATATATACATACAAATGTCAAGAGCATTGTGGTGTCGTTTGGAAGAGTCTATTTTTTGCCTCAGTGATTTTGTGAACGTCGTTTTTTTATCCATCCTCCGTAGTGCAGGTCTGCATACTCCGTAGCTCCGTACCAGGCCCTGCAGACAGATTAAGGCTGTACAGTTATTACTAGAAGTGTCAGTTTAAAATAACAGCCAATGATCGGTCGGCATTCTGGGAGTGATGCGCAACCTTCCTTGTGATCTGGGTGTATTTCACGGAAGCCGAGTTCATACGAAGAAAAGCTGGTCCGTTTAAACTTGCACAGTTCAATTTTAATTTTCTTTTTTGGATACTCAAAATCAAATATTGATACTTGACCGTCAATTTTCAATTTTTGATTTTGGGATTACAAAAACAAAAAAGCGAAGATTAAAAATTGATGGTGAAATTTCGATTTTTTGATTTCGGGAAAAGAAAAATGAAAATTGAACTGTGCAAGGTTACACGGACCAAAGCTGGAGGTTCCAGAGGGAAGCTACATGGGGGCGCCTCTCAACTCAGAACAAACAATGTTAATTCAAAAGAAGCAGAGAGGATGAAATATACAACACATTACGTGGCGCCTAATCCGCTCAAATATAAGCATTTTCGAAAATGTCATAAGGTCATGAGGTCATGAGGTCACGAATGCGCTCCGGAATGTTTCCTTATCACCCGGCTCGTAATCATTGTGGCTCATAAGATATCCGTCATGGCACGGGTTTGATAGACTAGCCATGACTAGGGCTGAAGAATATATCCAGCATGTAACTGCTTCTATATTCTTTAAGTGTTTGTGCTTGGTTACAGTTGACAGGTATATTTTCCGAAACATAATATCATCTCACATTTAAGGGTACAGAGTCATCCTGCACACACTTTTACACACTCTCTAGAACTTGTCTTCCTACAGCTAAAAATATGCCACATAGCTATGGTAATGTATATATTTCTCGAAAGCACATTTCTTGGGGGAGTTTAAATATATGTTTACTGTAAACCGGTATGCTTTGAAGATATGTGGATTTTAAATAAATTTCATTTAAAATTTAATTTAATTTTTTAAATGCTATTTTCAAAAAAAGTATTCAACTTATCGTAACTTACGTCATCATTTCCTGTAGAAGACAATTCCAACAGGGAATCCGTGTCGCAGTTTTATCAATTTTGGTCTTGTCCTCTTTCTATTGACATTTAATGAAACATTTCTTCACAAAATCGAGCAACTCACAGTTTTGAACTTTGAAGTTGAAAAATATGTCAATAGAATAAGAACTAGAACAAAATTGACAAAACTGAGAAACCGATTTCCTGCTGGAGTTATCTTCTACAGGAAATGATGATGCAAGTTATGATAAGTTGAATACTTTTTTGAGAGTAGCCATTTAAAAAGAATGCTCATTTTTGTAAATTATTTTATTTAAATTTGAATATCTTCACAACCTACAGATTTACAGTGAACACATTAATATATCTGGAATCCGTACGAAATGCGCCTTCAACAAATATATACATTACCATAGCTATGAGGAATATTTTTAGAAGTATAAAGACAAACTCTGGAGGGTGTGTAAATGTGTCTGCAGAAGGTCTCTGTATCCTTAAGCAGCAGCCCGATATCCTGAGTTGTGTCGATCATTACCTTCAATGCCGGTACGAAATCTAGCTCCATTCGATCAAATATAATAACAAACGAGTCGCTGTCATCTCCTCCTGGAAGACTGTATAAACACCGGATGTTGCTGTAATAAATGTCAATATTAAATTAGTTTCAAGCATTACAGTATAGATATTATTCTAATTATACCGCTATAGGACTATTTCTTCACAAAGGTTTGGTTTATCAGAGGGATAGTAAATGTACGCAATCTGGACTCCGATCTCCAAACGTTCTCTCTTGTGGAAGTGAGGTGGCCTAGTGGTTTAGAGCGTTTGTATTTACTGACACAACACCACAAAGTCGAGTTGGTGTCATTTTAACATCAAAATTTTGTTGCTTAGAATCAACAAATTTCCTCTTACGATTCAACAGAAATCATGCTGATATGTTGAAAATTCGTAATGGTTTGGATAAAACAATCTATGTTGAAACCAGTATATAGTTTACAATTATGTAATACAATTTTCGTCCATTTTAATGTTTGTACGATCGCAACAAGATCGACCTGTGCCATTTGACTGATTAGTTCAGCTTAACACGTCATTGGCATATCAAATAGTGAGTGAGTGAGTGAGTCAAGGTTAACCTCGCTTTCAACAATATTTCAGTCATATCGCGACAAACCAACAAGGCACCACCGAGTCAAGTTGCGTTCCTGCTGCTTCAAAGAAGCAAATCTGTGAAGCAACATGGAATCAGGCAACCCACCATCTACCCTATACAACACTGAGGACAGCCCACAAGACACAGACAGGACGCTTACATTGGTGCGATAAAGACAAATGCAATTACAGTGTTGGACATATGGCATGTCAATTATCTTGAAACTATACTTACTCAAGAGACGGTGGTCTGCAACAGAGAAGAAAGAATCAATAAGCCGTGCGTTGATCAGTAAATATATTCATGCGCATGCGCATGGTACGCAATTTAATATCACAATTTTGTGTTAGGAATTGCTCTGTCTACGCATTCGTAGAGAATATACAGCGATCACTATGAAATAAAACAGTGAGCATAGTATATTCTTATAATGTAATGATTTGAATAAATGCTACAATATAATAAAATCTGACCAGGAGAGATCACAAAAACAGTTCATATTACTTTGTGTAACTGAACTTTTCGCCGAGGGGGTCGCAAAGTGTCCGGGAGAAGGGATCAAAGCTGGCAGATGCCGGGACAAAAGAGGGCATAGGAAGCATAAATCCATGGACAGGAGCAGGGAGGACAGAGAGTGTGGGCAGGGGGAACATGGCCGTCAGGAGGAAGGAGCTCGGAGAGTGCTAACCCATACTGTTGTTCCCATATCTGTCCCCTCCGCCTTCGAAAAGCAATACGTTTTTTAAGTGAAAGTCCACTACGTGTATGTTAATTACGAGAGGGGAGAGGGGATTTGGCTTAATGTCACACTTAAGATTGCTTCACTCATATGGTGGCAGTCAGTTTGGTTGGTGGAGGAAGCCGGAGTACCGGGAGTGAACCACCGTCTATCGGCAAGTAACTGACAAACATAACTACGAACCGTGTCTTGTCTTTTCTTTGCCAGTTAGCGAGAAAGAGACTCGGATGGCTGATTACCGGCTGAATACCAAGCTCTCGAGACAGCCCCCAAAGTGGGACAGCCACGCTTGACGGAAGGCTCTGAGAATGGAACAAGTGAGAAATTATTACATTGTAGTCAAACCATGCGGCTGCGACAGTAATACATTGAAAGGCATATCAGCAAAGGGAGCAGTAATTCCTGCAAGTTAGAAAAGAAAATATGTTATGATATGCATATGAATTTTAGGGTTATCAGTTATTTTCGGTTATTGACGCAGAAATTCTTTTATGGACAACGACTAAATATTGAATGTCGGATTTGACGCTACTTTTGCATCCCAAGTTCATGGCAAACACAAAAATCTTCCAAATTCAGCATCTCAGCGAACAGTAGGAATTTTTGGATGGAGTAAACGTCAAAATTCCCACTCTCTAAAATAATTATATTGAAATTCAATCTATCAGATTGAAATTATTGACCAATCTTTTCTTGGATTAAAAATATTCAATCTAATAGATTGAAAACGATAATATAAATCTGTTGTGGACAGAAAATTCAATCTATTAGATTGAAATTGTCAATCTAATAGATGAAATATTCAATCGAATAGATTGGTCACTAATTCCAATCTGTAGATTGAATTTTCAATCTAATTATTTTACAGAGCAACTAACCCCTGGCTATTTTGATTCTCCATTGTGTTCCCATTTAAAGGTACTTTGAGAGATGAATTTACTTTTGGAAGTGGCATGCCTTGCTAGATTCAAAATTTGGGGATGGCATGTTCTCACGAGCGTGAATATGCTGTTCATGAAATGCCAATAGCTAGAAGAAATAAAGAAAGGAAAATTGTGACAAACATATTATAGGGCTATACAGAAAAATAATCGTTTTATTCTGGGAACACAGAGATAATTTACATACGTTTGGGACCCCATCATTGCCTTCCTGCCAAACGTAACCAGTAGCAATCATACAAAGCTGTAAATGTCCCAGACGTCTTTGACGGTATCCTTCCAATCTTGTATGGTCTAGAAGAGGCATCTGAATTAAACAATATAATGTGATTCTGTTATCTGATAACCATGCATAATAATATATCTAAAATCTGAGGTACCCCTGCCCCTGCCCCTCCCCTCCCTTCCCTTCCCCGTCGTGATATAGCTGAAAAAATGTTGAAAGCGACGTTAAACCCTATTCACTCACTCACTCTAAAATCTGATGACGTTTTATCCCACTTGCACATGCATGACAATTAAATGACAGGTGACACAACTGAATTACCCAGCCACGTTCTTCATGTAACACGACATCAATTAAATTGCCAACTTGCGAGATTCCTGGACTGGCAGTCTTAGTCAACCTTTAATTTGGTGGATCGGGTTACATACAGGACTTCACGCATTGCGGCACATTAATTGAAATTGAAATTTCACTTTCCAAACATGGTAGTGTGACTAACGTCACAGGACCTACGAAGTAGGGTTTCATATGATTTAGTGTGTACTCGACTTGGGGGCCCTATGTGCTACCGTGAGAGAATTTATATAGCAGTCTCTAATTGACAGTGGGTACTATTAGCTTTCCCAGATGTCACCGCTGGTGAGTCATTAGCGTAGCAACTATAATTGCCCTCAGTTCATATTACCCTGGACACTTATCAGCCCAGCAGTATAGCACGAGGTCACCTATCCAAGTCTTGAACGGGCTCAAAGTCACTTAACTTGAACTAATTTTACGAGAACCGGTGTGTCCAACGTGATATGCCGTATCAGGGAACCTTCAAAAGTCACAGTGAAACATACAACCAAGGGTTCCCGATGGGCATGATAGTGCACTCGCTGAGCCATCAGTAAATAAAAAAAACTAATTATAAATCAAATTTTCATCAGAATTTGGTCAGCTCAGAACTTGCTGGTAACAATGCCCTAATGCACGTTCATGCCAAAAATCAAGGTTCTAATGTCAACGGTTGTCCTTATTTTGCCGACGAAATGATTATGATGGACTGACTGACTGACTCACTCACTCACTCACTCATTACCGGACAATTTGCAAATGGTAGCCTACTTCGTAGGAACAACGAACGTTAGCTTTTATGCAGTGTTGTTGTAGTTGAGCAGATATTTAATTATTCCCCGATTGTTTGTTCTCTTTTGTTTGACGAATTCCACAAATGCGCTGCAGTTGATAAATTCTGGTTTTTTCAAGTTTTTGCGATAAAGAACAGTTCGGATAATCTGGCACTGTTAATCTCCGTCAAAGGCTACATGGTTTGGTGAAGAGCCACTATGCGAAGAATGCCAGTACGTTTTCTCGCCCTCCGCTGCTTGTAAATCAAAGTAATATGAGGAGAAACAAAGAAAAAAATAAAGGTTGATGTACATTTTTTAGCTGTAGGCAACGTTAAGTGAACTAGCCCAAGCTCCATTTGATAACCCAGAAAACATAGGGAATAGCCCTAGTTTTGAAGCATATTTAGGAAAAATTCATATAAATAGTATATAACTTTTTCCTATATTCTAACTGTTTGTTAATTGACAAAATTCATCAAATTGGATGGAAGTTGCTTTGCAAAATTCTGGACTAGAAGGCTTTTAAGGCTTTTAACCTAGGAAAGGGAGATAACCCAATAGGAAAAACAGGCAAAATTACCACCAAAGCCAAAAATCACCAGCGGACATCCTTAATGAAGACAGGGTCGATCGACATGGCATAAAGGGAGACAATCCTGTTTGGAGGTTGGATGTACGTATCAAGAGTAAGACGGAAAATCGACAATATCACAAATCTGAAAGCGGACTTCACTTTTTTTTAACCCAATGAATCGATTATCGTCCTAATTAAATTTATAATTAGTGTGATTAGAATCAATCATTTGAGATGATATCTATGGCGAATTAGTTCATTTACAGTATAAATTGAAATATTTTGTTCCTCATTCATTATACTTACCTCAGTTACTAAACGTCGGAATGTGCCTTTCTTGACCAGGTCAGCCATGCCTTTGGCTAGTACATTCCAGCTGTCAAAATGATCCGGCAGACGTTCCTAATAGCAAGATGAAGTACAGTTATAAGTTTATGACTACATGTGAAGTAAAAATTGACATTCTAGATGTAAGAATACTTCTCAGTGATAAAGATATTAGGAACAGAATAGCGTGATGTCGTGCTGCCTTCGTTAATTAGCAAGCGTCAGATCCGACAACCAATATTCGGCTGTCGTTTATAAGTATAAAAGAATTTCCACCTCAAACAATCGAAATTACAACGCATATAAGAGAAGTGGGAATACTGACAGAGTCACATGACTTCACAGTAGTCTTCTGGTTATCCAATTCTAAAGCACACAATCTAACGATTCGTGATACGTGTTTTATCTCAGGTACGCTTTTATTGTACCTGTTCATGTGGCAACTTGGATGAACTGAACACACGGCCCCTAGCACCGGCAAAAGCGGTATTAGATACAAATCTAGAGAGCTATGATGGAAATGCTCTGACAACTCGTATATTGGTAATTGGTGAGTTGTATCGCTGTGACAACTCGAACACTATTCTATTTCGTATGACAATTCGCGCCAATTCCAAATGCGTATGATGGTTTCCTACAAGAGAGAAGCGGTCAGCAGTTTTCTATCATGTCAACAAGACATGATGATCTGGGTTGAAACATCTGGATCACATTCTATACATAAAATTCTAGACTGTAAACTGATTTTTCTAATATTTCATTTTGTATGCTTGTTTAGTGTTGGTGCTAACCAGGTTAGGGGAATTCCGCTCTCTAAAATGGAGGTAAAAGGGTTCGTTTTTGCTCAATAATTCAGTTCACATAATGAATTCAGCAAAATCCCCTTTAGGCACATACAAACATATCCATCCGCATTAAGTGGTAGTAAAAGGTAAATTGTCATCTATCTAATTTGCATAATAATAGGCCAAACATCCATCGCGCTGTTTTAACAACATTGTCTGGTTCTTCACATGGTAAATTTATTTTATGACATGGAGCAATAGATAAATCAATGCGCCTGAAATTTTGATGCATTGGTTAAGAAGGAATCAAAAGTTATTGAGCAAAAACGACCTTTTTTGACTTCCATTTTAGAGAGCGGGATCGCCCTAACCTGCTAACTGTCGAACGTAAAATATCTTTCGATCACATTCACCAGGAATGGAATATAGACGTTGTGTATTTCTATGATACGATACCATTTTCATATACCGACCCCTCCACCAAAATTGAAAGTTCAGATTTTTTAGAATATTAAAATACTGACCAACGGGTCCTCTAATAGAAAACCGGTTGTTTCTGAAATATGGAAGTCTGCCAGCTCCAGATCTTTGAATGCTCCAGGATCTTCTCTTCCGTCCATTTTGACTGTGAACCATGCACACTTCAGCCAATGTTCAAAGCCGGCCAAGGCTTTTGTATATATAGGCGATTTATGGACTATAATGTTGAAATATATACAAGTCACCTAGTGACCTATATCATGTTTGTTTGAACTGTACCGTATAGGGGAAAAAAGCTGACTCTCGTTAAAACTGGCCTTATGTTATGTTCGCTGATACCATAGGTCACGGTAAAGATGAATGCACAATAAAATAGGTCGCGAAATACCCCTTCTTACTTCTTACACGTAGCCAACAATGAGGGTCATTGTTTTAGCAACTTTCTCTGTTAGTTAGTTAGTTTGTTTTTCCGGCACCTTCGACCACGGTGTCAGTAGAAATCTCACATCACCAGGCTATTTTGATTTTAACCTGTTGGTTGGAGTTAGGTGCAGGATTGGCTATTTTTATAGATATTTTCCAAAGAATGTGTGATGGTTACCCGAGAATAACTCCCTCGGACGTGACGGCAGTGAACATGATTTTCGTTTGAAAGTGAAACGGGTAAAAGTTATTGTTATGTGCTGTAAAAATGCTGAAGTGTCATATCATGCGAAATGGTGATTGTCAATTGCTCTAAACTGGATTTATTCAAGTTTGAAAACGGTCGAATGTGCTCTTTCGACATTTTCTGGACATTTTCTGAAGGGATTTCCCTTCATATATAAAATATGACACCTCAAACCAAAATAATTTGTGTGTATTTATTATCACAATGGTCAGTGTTACAATCGGTTGAAATATCATTCTGGTTTGAGATGTCATATTTCATCAAAATTAAAAATTGTGCAAATGCTTCGCTTGTATTCTACCAGAAACGTTATATGAGCAAGTAAAAAATGCTTTTCAAGTAGACGTCGTCGTAGTCCAGTTGTTAGGCTGCTCGCTTTCAAATACAGTGTGGTGACCTGTTTGTTGAGCTATGAGTTCGATTCACACTTGGATCAGAAAAATTTTCTTCCTATATTTTCTTATTCTTTCTTTCTAATATTTATCATTTGGATTTATTTATGTTATGTGAAGAAATCTTCAGTGATATTCAGTTAATAAAATATAGATATAACTGTGTATACACATTTTTGCATTCACTACTACAACTCGACCCTTATTGCAGCTCATAACATGTCCAAGTCACCGTAACTGAATGGGTTTAGTTTCATGGGTCAGCAATACTTCCCATGTATAAAAAACGAGGGAAACTTCATGTGTATTTTCCTGAACTGTTCTCGTTATATTTAAGAATCATTATAGTTCTCACTATGAACAGTAATGTACCATTCAACAAGTCGAAGTGTGAGTGTTGTCACAAGAATACGCGTCCAGGCCAGACCAGAAAAATATCTGGTTCACAGTTAGAGTGGGTAAAACACAGGAGTGACTTTGAAGTCAACACTGAGGGACTATTATGCCCTCAATGTAGGGCTATATACTATGTAGATATGAAATCTGCGAACGATGAGACCATCGAAGCGCCTACAGCCGTAGCCGATGATGACCAGGTCAAGTTCCCGTTGTGTCATACTACCAGATATTCTACGGCAAGTTCGATTTGCAACATTACAATGACGTAGCTCGTTAAAAGAAGTTACTTTCGAAACAGCAATAATTTTACATAATCGCAAATTATTTAACTAAAGGACGGTTGCGAGTTAATATATGATACATTGAGTAATAACTAATCCTTTTGCATTGTTTGAAAATGGGATAAAAATGGAATTTCGACCGAAACGAATAATTCTGTACGACTGGCCTACAAAAACGTTACTGTCGAGGAAACCTGTTCATTTAAAAATAGAACGTACAAAAATAGCAGAGTCGACTGTGCATTAGACGTCATAAAGGGCAGCTGACCTTGCCTGGACAATAGATATACACACGCCAGTGTCCGAGGGAGTTATTCTCGGGTAACCATCACACATTCTTTCTTATGCTTTAACAGCAGCTAAATAGCATACATGTACTTGGCAATATTGTGCAGATATTTTTGCTAAACTCCGCAGTAGGCAGAAAAGTGAGTTACTTTAATAGCATCTATGTTCAATATTTAACACTTTTATAATCTACTTTAATTAGAAGATATTCGCATTAAAATATCTGTAACACCGTGTCGGAGAAAGGACAATATATTCAATATTTAGCACGTTATTATCTAATTAGAATAGATTAGCACTTAAATATGTAGCTGACGTCTGAGAACAGACAATATATTGGATATTTAATACTTTGATAATATCATTTAATGAGAAGAGATTAGCAGTTAAATATCTAGCTGGCGTTGCAGAAAGACAATATATCCGACAATTTGCGTTTGCGTGTTATCATCAATATTGAATATTTCTTCTGGCTGCAGTTTAGAAACAATTTCAATATTTAGCATTTGTGCTAATTATACAATATATTTTCTTTGGGAACAGGCAAATCAAAGTTCTAACTCGCTATAATCCTAGAAATTATCTTCAAAGTAGCACACCACTTTCTAAACATCACTGATTTTAGAAATTATTTGCGAAGTAGCAAATCTGCTAAATAGCATGCGAGACAATGATAACCATTTCTGCACCTTAATGGAGTGGTTGCATGGCTGACCCTTGGTTAGGATACTAATAATGTGAAAATTCTGCGGCTTTCAAAACAAACAACTGCTTCACTGAGAGGATACTATAATTTTTACATTTTCTGTTCGAGCTTGACTCAAGGGTATGGTGATGTAAGTTTCAGCCCCCTAGTTCAAAGGATAAGAAAAGTACCCCCCCCCCCACCCGCCGGTCCTGGACATGTCCCAATTCTCCATGGCCAGATAGGGTTGAGTTGGTTTATTTTATTTGAACTTTGTCTTTGCAGCGTTTGTAAACATCTGCAGACATATAACCGTAGTTGTAATAGCTTCGTGTGTCAGTTATGTAATTTGAGTTGATTCGGTGAATTACATAAGTTTCTGTTCAGGATCTTCTGTAATTAAATCATATGTCATAATCTTATCTCTTGTCTCATTTTATTCCCCTTCCTGATAACCACTAAAGCCAAGTTATATAAAACCGCCCTGATAAACCAGATTTAGTTACGGTTTTGATAAACCCTGGGGGTACAAGTCCTACTCTGCAATAACTTATACAATTCTACATTCAACAATTGATAACAAATCGCTTGTCAGATTAATGAATAGGTCAAACGGTAACTTTGGCGTTCACCTGTCAAATGAGGCACTGATGAATCAAAATCGGCATTTACCATCAATGCTCCAATTCTTGATTTTAAGCCCTAAATTTTAAACTAAAACCCAGATGTTTGTGATCTCGTAATAATAAAAACAAAAAGAAATGCGAATAATATCATACAATTAAGTGCACTCAGAATGGGCATCAACTGATACTTGAACGCAACATAACAAGGGTGGTGAATAAAGATGCCGGAGTACTGACATTAAAAAAAAATGTACAAGAACCTAAAACTGAGCCCTGTGATTTTTTTGTATCTCAGTCGTGCTTTTATTGTAGCGGTCATGTGTACATCTAGAATGTCACACGACCCCCATAGCACCGGCTTGAGCAGCATTAGATAGAAATATTTGGATACTGTTTCAGTCCACGTGCTTCCGTGTGTAATTGCTGTGGGCGTGATTTCAACAAGCTAGACACCTGATTGGCTAACAAATTTCGTCTCGGATTCGCATTGGATTTATATAGGGCTGAATTCAGATATAATATTCCGTAATTATATCTGAGTTTACTGAGATTGTGTCTAGTCGGGTATTTATGGAAAGGACACACAGCATGATGTACATTCTACATGGACAAAGAGACAGAGACTGAAACACATCGTTTTACGACACGCACTGAAAAGCAGGTCAGCCTCAGGTGATAGGGTCCTTAGTCTGACAGTTCATTGAACACAACCAGTAACTTCATATATATGGATCATGAATTTGAAGGACTTTCATATTTCAGATGAGGTTGGATTCTTGCTAGAAACCCCACTGGTTAGTATTCCATTACATACACACGCAGCGCGGTTTGTATTTGTTCTGCGTCTTTCAGAGCAGATTATGTTCGAACGCTTAAATTTGTTATCCCGACTAGACGCTATGAATCTTAGCCAGACTCGAACAGGCTGAGGGTTTTCGACCTAGAAAATAAACCAACCTCCTCGCAGAAACGAATAGTACTTGTATGAATGTGTATGTCATCTCTGCCATCGACCAGTCGTTGACAAATACGACGAATAGTGTGCTTTAATCATAGTACACCGTCGACCGACAAGTACTTTGTTCTACTGATTATTTATACCATCTCAAATTAGCACAAGCAGAACACATTAACCTTACCAGGACTGGGCTTTATATTATTATTATTATTATTATCCAGTGAACTGAAACTTCACACGATATAGGACAGGCCTGGCCTTGGGGCAAGCTCTACCAGAAAATGTATCAAAATCCACGATAGCCGATTTGATGACGTCACAGTCATGATGATAGCATATTATAAAATTGCTTCTTTGGTAGATGTTTCGACCAGATTTTTTCACAAAGCTGAACCAGAAATTAGGAAATAACTATCCGATGTGAAGTAAAATGCTTTTGATCACTTTCTTGAATAAAAAGGTAAAATTTTGAAGAAAAAAACGACGAAAACGCAAAGTTTCAGTCATAACCGCATGACCGCCATTTTGAATTTAACCATGATCTTTTGCACAGAGTGTTAAGCAGAATATGATTCACCATATCAAGTCATGAAGTGTCGTGTCGTTCTGGAAATGGGAGATTTGCCTTGATGTCACACTCAAGTTTGTTTCACTCATATGGTGACAGTCAGTTTGGTTGGCGGAGGAAGCCGCAGTATCCGATGAGAACCACCGCCCGTCCACAAGTAACTGACAAACTTCCACACATGGACCAGCTGGGCTCAAACCCGTGCCTTTTTGGAGATAGGGTAGCAGTTTTGGTAGTCCCCGGACCTGGTAGGGTGGACTATTGTACCTGGGAGGATTGATATTTATGTTTATGCTGGATGAAATGTTCACAATGTTAGCCTGCATTCGTTGATCTGTTCAACGCACCTCACTGCTAATCCCAGATAGATTTCTTTTATTTTATACCCGTCATTTTTTTTGTATGTTTATACTCAGTCGCGATCATATGATTGATATATGAAGAATAAATGATTTAATGATTGACTGATTGATTATTTGAGCATTTCGACGAAGATGATTAAACTCCGTCGCCCATCATATTTGAATATATATATATTGTGCTGCATAATTTTGATTTATAAGTATATGTATTTGATTACAGGAAATCCTGCCGCCATACTACGACACATGGCATAAAGCGGCTAAGAGCATGGCGGAGATGGTAGAAACCCACAGTTTCCGGGAGTTTGTCCGCCAGGTGAGAGAATCTAGAGGTTGGATATGCGGAGTTCAAAGTGTAGACTTTGTTCCACATGTGTATGTTATTTGAGCAGCTATTAAAGTTAAGAGTCAAAAGAAGCAAACTTTGGCACATATTTCTCATTCAACTCGGGTTATCAATGGGTCAGACGAAGCTTTTTAATTTAGCTGCGGGGATTCGACAGCACCCGGGCTGCTTCCTCTATCATCTTTATACTTGGAAATATTTTTGTAATTATGTTATGGGTATGTCTGTTTGTTCGCATTGACGAAAGACGAAAAATACATTTGTCTTCCGAGATGTTTACAGTCAAATTAGTACATAAATATTAAGCAAAATAGATGGTGATTTGAAACCAGAAACAAGCGTCTTAGCCTTTTAAAGCAGAAATATTGTGTTGTTCATAGTGAATTAAGGACATAGTGACCGCATACAGATAACAACAACAACAAGCAGATACCTGATTTAAATAAATATTTCCATCGATATTGTATTAATTTAATCTAGAAAGTAATACTAATATATATTATTGGATAATACTAGGTACTCAACAAGCAATGTCTGACGTCACACTTACGAGGCTCGTTCTTTTCGTAGTAATTATTTCAAGTTAATGACCAATATACAGTTGTAAACACAGCTGAGTGAAGTACAAAACACTTCTTCCAACCCGTAGATAGATCGCGGCTGCGTATGAAGTTATATCGTTAAATTCAGTTTTTTGATAATCTCTATAGTAGTGTGTGATCATTGTTTACTGTTACAAATTCATACCATCCTTTTCTTTCTCAAAAAAGATGCCATTGTTGGATCATACAAAGCTGATGGGTCATCGACAAAAGAGATTAGCACAGCTTCAACTAAGTGTTGTGGCCATGGGTTACGTCTGGCAAGAAGGAAATCAAGATGTTCCATCGGTGAGTTATTGTTTAAGGGTTCACAACCGACAAGAGGTCCACTGGGACGTCTTTCATCCCTCGTCAAAACCCCTCGATTGCTGCGCAATCTCGGTCGAGATGAAAGACGCCCCAGCGGTAAATTATTACACAACAAATGCCGATACGAAGGTTTTGAATCCAATTCTAACCAGGAGATATATTTGAACGTAAAAATAATCAACAAATGTGCAAAACTGATTCGCTCTGAGCGCAGCTGGAACATTTTACCCCCGCCGCAAATACAAGCAGTGTTGCCTGGCTTGCCATAAAAATATATCGTGAAAAACAACTGATTCTTTCAGTGCAGAGAAATAAAATATTTTATTGATTTTTTATTGATTTTGTATGCATATTTCTTGCCCAAGATTAACCACAAAAATATGAGAACTAATGAGCTGGAGGTGGTGTTCCCCAACGTGTATAGAAGTTGACCTATACATGTCACGTGCTTGTCATGGATACGGTACCGAGATGGTGACATTTCCAACGCGAGCGGGCTCGCGTTTGTCTGCATTTGTGGGCGAAGGGCTAAGAAGAACGAAGTTATATTATATATTTTTTCTCATACAGACCAGCGGGCAGTTTAGGGTTGGAAATGCAATGGTTCAGATATCGAGTGCCTTTGCACTCATTCAGTGTATCACGGAAAGAATGTTACTGTGTTATTGCGGGGGGAGGTAAACGCACGTCCATCAACCGTGATGAGCTGTTTCACGAGGCAGTATTTTGTATTCTTGCAAAACCCGTTGGTATGTGAAGTTTACCCTATTTACAACATGTATTTGCACACGACACGCATAACACAGAAGGTTAGAATGACTATTGTTGCCTGATGTTTTGGGGCATTTTTAGGGAAGGATGTGCTCTCACAGATTTTTCGAATTCGCATTTATCTCTTCTTCTTATGCTTCTTCTTCTTTTCGTTAGCCTAACGGCTCCTGCGATCACTTCAGTATTTGGCGCATAGTTGTCCTAACAGAGCTTTTTGAAAAAAATTGCCCTTACTGAAGTTAATATTTTTTCGCATATTGACTCGATCTAAATAATGATCGAGTCATGCCATGTAGAATATATATATATTATCGGATAATAATTTATTCACTACCAAGCCGTATGACATCACATCTATTGCATGTAATCATTTTGTTTCAATTTAATATACAGTTGTAAACACAGTAGAGAGAAGTTCAGCCATCTTCAGCATGAAAATGCATATTTTAATGTTTTAATTAAAACAATTGGCCTTCTCAATAATAAATTGTTATAACGGAAGGATTTACTGGTTTATTACACTTGTTTCCTTGTGTAGAAATTACCAGCGTGTATCGCAGTCCCGTTGTGGAAAATTTCTCAAGATCTCGGCCTTCCAGCAATCGGTGGCCACGCTAATATATTCCTGGCAAACTGGCAGAGAAAAGATACGAACGGGTAAGAGTTTCATTGCTGGCCTATGAATATGACAAATTTACATATATATATATGAGATAATGAAAATGAGCGATTTTATAGCATTTTTGACTAATTGTGTTAACTGTTATTCCTGTGTGAAGGTCAGATATCCACAACAATATAAAGAACATATTAGCTTTCACAATTAATAATCATGCCCCCTCTAACAGCAGTCAGACACTTTGTCCTTTCTTCTGGTTGGGAAGAAGGAAAAGTTGCTGTTGGACTTATTTTGCATGGTTTTGTAGTCGTTACATCTGGCTCGGTATTTCTGACATTCCTGGCTCGAATGTATGGAGCTTAACTCATATGACGCTTAGAATTATAACATTAGATTCCACTTTTCGTGTGGTATAATCTAGAACAAATATGGGCAAGCATACGGGCTTCAAACATGTCATAGAACTTCGAATATTATAACATTAAATCGCCAAAGGAGTTGTTATTGTTCACTTTTGAGATATAGCCATCATGTCCTGACATATCATATGTCATATATAGCCTACAAGATTACCCAATAGTGGTATTCATAATTTATGACATTTAGAGATTACACTAACGCTTGCTGCAGACCAGCTTATGATTCTGAAACTTGGGCAAATGATGTAGTATGTTCAATGACCTTCGCTTACGTCCTGAGTTGTTGATTGGAGACGTGAAGGGCATACGTTTGTATGTGATGAAATTCTATGATATTTCGTTGGTGGTCGTAACAACGGAGCCATACGCTTAAACAGTTGTGTGGAAAAATTGGGGTATTATACACATACTGGACAGTATGTTACTATCATGCGACAAGATTTTTTTCATTTTGAGTTTCATTTTTGCATTTCAGAGACTTCTCGTTTGCGTGAGTATGATTTACTTAATATAATGTTAGTGCCACCATATTTAATTTTGAATGCATGTGAGCCTGTAGCCTGGAGATATCTAAGTATTGTCGTGTTGTGGGTTGAGGACCCTCGCGGGCTGAACACAGCCACTGTAGTTATATATTGGATACAAATGAATGCTACTATACCAAGGCTAAAATCATTTTGTCATGCACTCTATACATATTTCACTGGATTCTGGGATGCCTAGTATTTATGGGTATTATACTTTATGATATAATTTTCCGTATGATGAGAACTGAACTGCACAGGAGTCGCTATATCTATACATTTTTCTTCTACGAACAGAAAGATAATATTAGAAATTGTTAACTAGTGTTCGAAAAATCGAATTTTAGATGCACCATTTCAATAATTGAATAATTCTTCTCTGTTTCCGTGTAGAAATTTACGCTGTTTATACAGTTTTCCTGGGGGTTTGGATAACGACAAGTTTTTCTGCATTGTTAATGGCATAGAAGCTGATTTCGTTCCAGCATTGAAGGTAATTCATTGAGGTATCTGATTATTAGCTTTCTCGGATATTGTCATCATGTATAAGGCTTGTGTTTATAAAACGAAGAATAGAAGTTGCATACATGCATATGAGACAATATTACTCAATAAATTGTATCCACACATGCACTAACCACACATAAACATTGATACAATGCATATGTACACAGTCTCACGCTTAATATTTACATACCATTGCCGTAATCTAGCCCCAGAACTCACTTTAGCTGCGAAAACTGACCTCTGGCCTAGTGGATTTCTGGAAGCGGAAACAGAAACGTCGCACCTGTTTGTTTACTTTCTTATTTATTCAAATTTTTATGTGTTTTGTACTCTGTCCCAAATGGGATGCCCAGTACAATAAAGAATCTTCTTTTATCATGCCCACAATTAATTTTCGGCGGAACCAATCTCGCATTCGTCTATTTCCGTATTGACGGAAATTAGCCCAGTTGCTGAGTTTTGGAGATAGATTACTATTATTCAACTAAACGTATAAATAGGTTTGTATAATTTGAAAGAATTATGTTCGTTTGGTTAAAATTAACTGAATTTCACAATAAAATGCGCCCGAATATCTCGATTATCAAAGGCACTATTTCGTAGCCGGCTCACTGCATGATCATCATACGCTCCCACCGGTGGGGATTTGTGCGTTCTATGTGAAAGTCTCGTTCTGCGAATACGGAAATAGCCGAACGTGAGATTGACCATTGCCGTTACCTTCAACATTGTGATAGAAATACTCAAGGGTACCCTACTCTAAGGAACAGTCGTACACAAAGTGTGCCAGAATGTTTGTGGCTAATCTCTTTCCCCATGACAAAAGCTGAATAAATAAATCATCTCGACTATTGTTAAAGGTGAACTGCAAAGCTTTTAATTTTATCTAAATTGCTGCTTATATACATCTTGTCTTATGTGACATAACTTTTATACGTTTTTAGGGCAAATATAGTTTGCAAAATTGTACTAATAACAATATTTAAGTTATCCAGTTATAAATCCGTCTTGAAAACTTGCATCGCTTGTCGCTCTTGGTTTGTAGAACGTTATGACGTTATAGTGGTCTCCTTCATTCAAGTTTTATTCAAATGTGACGTCATGCTACGTCGGATGAATGAACGAGGCCCACTATAACGTCATGACGTTCCAAAAACAACGGGAGGCAAGCGATGAGGTTTTCAAAAGTTCTGGCCCTCGGTATTTGTTTTGACTTCTCATATACCCAAAATAAAACAATAACCCACAGAACTATTACCACACATAACTGTAACAACTATAGAAGTTCTTGTTTTATGACATTTTAACAGAACATTGGAAAGCTTTTCAGGTCACCTTTAACATCAATGATATTAGAAATTTCTGACATAAATATCTTTCTATGGGCAGTGTATTTACAGTATGACAGGAGAAAGTGTTTTTCGTCTTCTATTGCATCACACTTATCACATAACCTATCACTTGTGGGCGTTTTTGGCTTTGTGTATCTCCTCGTCTCAATTTGCAATCTATGTGTACTGATACGCAGTGTAATGAGTGCTGATCTATGTTTATTATTAATTGCCAAAGATTTTCTTCTGTACTGAAACTGTCTTTTATGGATCTGTAAGTTCCAAGTTTGGTAGACTCACCTGAACATGATTTTCTCTCTACATCTCATCCTTAATAATTTCTTTGTGAATTGATATGTTTTACGGGAAATAATCCATTTTATGTTGAAGATAGAGCATTTTTATTTCGCACTAACCAACTGTATAGCACCACCATTAGTTACGTCAGAGTTGAGGTAAAATTGCCTCAAAGTTGAGGGAGATTGACGCCTGAGTTGAGTCGAAGTAACGTTACAAGCTCTACCAGGCATTCATTATGTTCTGCTTCGCGCCTCTCCATTTAGCGCTGTAAGGATCTCGCGGACTTTGCCGGAGTTGACCCAAGGTCATCTGTTGCCACAGTAAACGAACTTGACGACTGTCTGACTGGGCGAATTAATATCCTCCGCGATTCATCTATATATACTTCCGCAACATATAGTTCTGAGGTAATTTGTCAAAAAGCTGCCTTCAAACTGTGTGACACTGCCGTTTGTAACACACTGAATATCCGTAAAGTATATTTCAAGATAAATACACATTTTGCGATCAGTAGAACAGTTAGACAGAACAGTTCATGGTTTCTGCAGGAATTCTGCAATACATTTCTAAGATGGCGAACCTTCGCGTTCTCTGAATATTTTGTTTCTCTATGGAATCATGTATTTCAACGGTGTGATTAACTACTAGAAAGTACGACAAAGTAACCAGGAAATACGACAGAGTAACCACAAAGTGACGAGTGGTTATGTTGAAACACCAACGAACACCATAAATGATATTATTTATATATATTTTGATCATTTGTACCAAAATTATTAGTTTTTAGCCGCTCTTTGCCAGAAACAAAACACTTTTTCTCTCATTTCCACCATTCAAACAAATTTGCGTCCACCAAAAAAATGTTTCTAACCTCAAACAACAGGACATAGGACAATATTTGTTCTACTTAATTGTGAATAAGTGTGTGCGAAATCCCCCCACCCCATCCCAGACAAAGTAATGAAGCAAGCACACAAGGGCATGAATTAACCACAAGCACAAAAAGGTACCACAAGTTACCGCATATTGAACACTCGTGATGCTTAAGCACGCCAAAACACAATAAATTATTAAAATAACATAGCTTGATATAAAATGTAGATGATTTTTACTAAAATAATGAGATTTTAGCGACTATTTGCCACAAGAACATAGGACAGCATTATTTTACATAAATTTTAATAATTGTATGGGAAAGGACCTTGTATCTTTAGATGGGAAAATGTCCCAGGTCAGGTGCAATACAGAGTACCGAAATAAAATAATTCCACTACAAGAAATTGTTCAATTGGCATAAGAGTACAATAGTATATTGTATACTCAGACAAAAAATCAAGGCACTGCATGAGTCTCATGATTCTCGAGTAACAACGCCGTGAAGTAGTGCATTTGTGTAAAATAGTTGACTCTGAGGTGAAAACAATTTCTATTGTTCTCTCTAAACATATGAAGATAACCGATAACCAGAACCAGATTTGGTCTACTACTACCTGTTTGGACAGCGAGTATGCTGTATCAAGCTGGTTCTGGTTATCGTTTATCTTCATATGTTTGTAGGAAGAAATATGAGGTGTTTTCGCCTCAAAATGAGCTATTTTGCACGAATGCACTACTTCACGGCACTGTTATTCGAGAATGATGAGACTCAGTGCCTTGAAACTATTCTGAGTATTCAATATAATATTGTACTTCATGCCAACTGAACAATTTCTTGTATATGTTATATTTTATTTTTGGCGCTTCTACCGCACCTATTCTGGGGCCATTTACCCACCTAAACATAAGTGATCCTTTACAAATCATCAGTATTATGCAACGACTAAATCTGAGCTACATTTGTACTTGGTATGAACATCCTGACAAAAACGCAGTGGTATCGGTGACGCTGTTGACGTTGTAAGTAGACTTATATCAATGATACGTTTCAGGCTATTGTGATTGGCGTCCAGTGCATTTCCCGACGAGATGAAGCTGGATTGATAGACGCCCTAACTATAATCCAAGCGTCGTTGGAGGAAATGAAGAAAACCTTCTCACAAATCCATGGTAATGTTATCGAAAGAATATCCTGACCATGGCGTTTAGTGTCGATCTGTGAAAAATCTGGCGATTTCAATCAACCTCACAGAATATTACAGCAGAAACTGGTTGGATAGGACTGGAAGGATGGGAATGGAAGCAATGTCTTTGTTTGAAGCGACAATGAAAACATTTTGTTATTTTACAGCGACAAAACGACAGAAGGGTCTTTTTCCTTCAGCGACGGAACGATACAACGGAAAGTCTCTTCTCATACAGCGACAGAACACCAGACTGCAAAGACGATCTTTGACGAAAAAAACGACAGACTGAAAATGGAGAGTATCTTTTTCTACAGCGACAGAATGGAAAGTATCTTATTCATCAGCGACAGGATGGAGTTAAGTCCCTTTATTTCTACAGCGGCACGATGACAGCAAATAGAATGTATCTTTTTCATGGGCAATAGAACGACCGACTGAATGTTAATTCTCTAGTTTCTACAGCGAGAGAATGGCAGAAAAATGTATCGTTTCTTTGGCGACAGAATGACAGAATCGAACGTTTGTGAAAGTGGGGTAAGGGAGGAATGTAAACGAGTGTCAAAGTGGGCTTAGGGAGAAATGAAACGCTGTTATACTGCCAAAGCTGGGTTATAGAAGAACGTACCTCTAGGCCGGTGTCAAAGCGGGATTAGGGAGGAATGTACCTGTAGAAGAGTGTCATTATGTCGTTCTGTCGCTGTACAAAAAATGGATGGGTTCCTTTCTCTCTTGGAGTTGCTTTCTACAAGAATGTACTGTCTTTAATCTGCCAATCCGGGGAAACAGTGTTTCCATTCTGTCTTTTTGACGATGCAGAAAAAGATACTGTTATTTTCTATTCTGTCATTCCTGTTCTGCAGAAAAAGAGACTGTTAATTTTCATCCTGTCGTTGAAGAAAAAGATGCCTGCCTTTCTGTCATTCTGTCACTGTAGGAAAACCACGATTTTGCCCTTGTGTTGCGGAAGGACAATAGGCTGCTTCCGTTCTGTCGCTGTATAAAAATTGACGGTTTCCATTCTGTCGTTGTGGTGTTACCTTGTACAAGAATGTACTGTCTTAATTTATCATCTATAAATGATAGAATTCTCTTGGTGCGCTGTCAATACTCGATGCCCGCCCTCTGCACATGTCATTTGACAAATATATGTAGGTTTATTGTCTTGTTGGAAAATTTACCTCTCGACATTGGGCACTGCAAGTTAGGTTTTCTGAGTATCCTTCCATTTACCATATTTACTCCATGTTGAGACGTTTACTCCATCAAACGCCATTGATGCTGATCAGTTAACATTTGCTTGCTCGAAGTGATCTGTCATCACAGCTCCCAATCTAGCGTATTTAATTCCGTTTAATCCGATGCTATGGGCGGTATAGTTACTTCATATTTCCTATATGAACAGTCGCAATAAAAGCGCGGCTGAGATACCAAGGCTACGTCTTAGAATGCTCCGTATTCTAGTCTGAGAGGTGCCGAGGGAAGCTTTCCCGTGGAGTCATCGATATTTCCAACCTCTTACTTATGTCACTAAGTTAATGTCACTTATGGGAAAAAGAGTGTTTCCATTATGTCGTTCTGTCGCTGTAGAAAAATGTTAATTTCCATTCTGTCGTTCTGTCGCTGTAGAAAAAATGTTAATTTCCATTCTGTCGTTCTGTCTCTGTAGAAAACAATGTTAATTTCCATTCTGTCGTTCTGTCGCTGAAAAAAAGTGATTTACCACTCACTGTGCCTATCATTCTGTCGCTGTAGAAAAAAACAAATTGTTATATTTTCATTCTGTCGCTGAAGAAAAATAGAGTGCTTCCATTCTGTCACTGTGGTGTTGCCATGTAAAAATATACATTGTCCTCTATCCGTCACTTCAGGAAAAAACATGGTTCCCCTTATGTTGTTGTGTTGTGGCCTTCTCGGAAAATACATTTTTCGCAAACTGTCGCTGTAATTTGTCGCATTAAGAAAAGAGTGCTCCTTATTCTGTCGTTCTGTTGCATGAGAAAAATAGACAACTTCCCTTCTGTCGCTGTACAAGAAAAGGAATATTTCCATTCGGTCGTTGTGGTGTTGCCTTGCAAAACATAACGTCTTTCATCTGCAGCATCAGGAAAGGAGTGGTTTCACTCTGCTGTCTGTCGCTGACGAAAACGAGGCTATCCCTGCTTTCACTGTTTTTCGCTGAAGAAGAATCCATTCTGTCGCTATGTCGCTTAACCCTACCTGACCTTTCTGCGCTATATCCGGAACGACAAAAAATGGAGAGCTGGAACTCCGTGACTTTATAGTTTATCACATTGGGGTCATTTTGAGCCTATTTGCATAACCCCTCGAGCAGAGGATCATGGGTAAATCCAAGATGGCGGCCACATGGGGTAGCAGAAAAGTGATGTTTTTGTCATATTTCTTCAAAATTTCTGCTTTTCCGAGGTGAAAAATGGGCAAAAACTATTTTATTTCACATCACATTAATATTTAGTAATTTATCATGCAGATTTTGCGGAGAAATTGCAAAAACAAAAATCGGAAAATCTGACCGAAAAATCGACCAAAAAATGCCGTTTTTGAAAATGACGTCACTGTGACGTCATCGAAGCGGCTATCTTTTCGTCCCCCCCCCCGGCCTGGACAGGTCCCAAAAATCCCAGGCCAGATAGGGTTAAGGAAAAGACACCATATCCACTATGTCATTCTGGTGTGCCTTTTATAGACAGTCTCCTGTTGTTCCTATAAGATCAAAGTCTTTCCTATCTCACCGTGCTTTCTTTCACGAAGTATCGACTCGAATACGACTAGTGCTGCTTATGTCAACCCAAACTTCATTTACCAGATATTTAATATTAAATCGTAAAATTTTAAGCCATCGTTCGTATATTAAATATATCTTCTATGGTCTTATACATGTTGAAGACATAGATAAACTATGACATCTAAATATAATTTTCTTGCATGAATTATTCGTCAACAGAAACTATTGCAAATCAGAAGTTGCTATCACTTATATCTTACAGGTACAACAAGGCCGGATGTCTTCTTTAAGAAACTATTGCCCTTCTTCGGTGGGTATGTATGTTTTTTTACTGTGGTATGTCATTGTATGATAGCAACCGTCAGAACCGACATTCAGCACTATGCCGTCGTCCATCAAATAATTTCAGCGTCAATAGTCGAAATATTTCGTATGAGGGTGGCCCGCAAATGTCTATGAGATAAAAATAATAAAATCTACCCCCTCCCACCACCCCCACAACCCTCATCAACTCAAATATGTAGATTTTATTAATACATACTGAAATGAAGATACTCCAATTCAGTCATGCATACCATAAATGTGACAGAATTATGTAATGATCGTCGAATTTCCTATGATCGTTTTTCTTTATAATATATTCGCCAACCAAGTCACTCAAGGTGTATTTCAAATACCACACATGATGTATATGTATCACAACTGTCATCTTTTGTTCCGGAAAATGCCGAAAGAGTCGGAGATCCACGTACTGTCAAACTCGGATGATCATTGGATAAAACAGTTACATGGTGGACAGTCGACAATATACACGCTTAAAACTAAAGTGTTGGAACTTACTCGTGAAGTGTTGAAATAACCCTTTAAGTGTGTCCACAGGGACTGCTCTTTAAGTGTTGTCCCTGTGGACACACTTAAAGGGTTATTTCAACACTTTACGAGTAAGTTTCAACACTTTAGTTTTAAGCGTGTATGCCAAATATTGGTGCGATATTGTACACCCGAGCGCGTTATTTTGCCAATATTTGGCATACATTGTCTCGTGTGAGCATGTACCTGTTACATGTGCCTGGCGCAAAGCGGATTATGTTATACATTCAGCCACCATTGACCAGTGTATTAAGCTGAGTTTGTGCATTTTGTTGATGTCATTTACATTAATTTACACATTATTCCACAGCAACATCTATATAGGCTTAGCAACATTATAATTTTCGATGGTCAAAATATAACATCATGCAAACAGAGACAAAGCGAGGCAAAGCTTATATATACTATATTATAACTATTGACTTTGGTAGATATGGCGGTGAGAAGTCTCCAATACCTGACGGGATGGTATTCGAAGGTATCAGTGATACGCCTGTTAAGGTAAATATGACACTACAATATTGTTGCGAGTTTTGCCTCTAAATTGACCTCTGAAAGTGTAAAGCCTCTGAATATTTCTCCTTGGTGTGATTCGTCGCCAAGTCCATTTAATTTCAACATATTATATTACCAGAAAGGAAAGCGAAATGGGACAAAGACGATTAGAACAATCTAGCTAATAGAGTGTACTCACCATTAACCTGTTAAAAATTCAGTATATTTACACAGGCTTAGAATTCAGTCAGCTACCTTAACCCTATCTGGCCTGGGCTTTTTGAGACGTATCCTGGCCGCTTTGATGACGTCACAGTGACGTCATTTTCCAAAACGGCAGTTTTTGGTCGATTTGTCTTTTTTTATTTATGCAATTTATCCGCAAAAACTGCATGATAAATTAGTAAATATTAAAGTGATGTGAAATAAAATAGTTTTTGCCCACTTTTTATCGCGGAAAAGCAGAAATTTTGAATATGACAAAAACATCACTTTTTTGGTACCACACGTGACCGCCATTTTTAATTTACTCATGATCCTCTGCCCGGGGAGTTATGCAAATAGGCTCTAAATGGCCCCAATATGATAAACTATAAAGTCAAGTTTCAGCTCTCCATTTTTTGTCATTCCGGAGATAGCGCAGAAAGAAAGGGGCGGGCGAAATGGCCCCGTTACCAAACTTTCTGCGCTATATCCGGAACGACAAAAAATGGAGAGCTCTTCCGCCAATGCCAGCTAGGGTTAAAGAAATTACTGTTCATGAATTTAAGTAGTTTTTGATCGTTTTCTTAGTTAATAAGATTACCTCGTGAATCCTATTCAGTATATGTATAACTGAATAAGCGTTCTTCGTTGTTTAACTGTGCCCGCGTTCCAAAGATAGGAAAGTTTACAGTTGAAGTGATTGCGTTGTATCGTAAAATTACCATAAATTCGTAATCAGAACGAAATTTTGAAAACAAAACCACGAAGCACGGTTCCAAAAGTATAGTGTGAGAATCTGAATGTTAAAATAGTTTTGATCAGAAGTATAGGGAGGAGAATTGAAGATTAAATTTTGACAAAGTCTCCATTTAAATTCAGATAAGTTATCTGTATTGATCTGAAAACACAAATTAAACTTCTAATGGATGAAAAAATATTGAGTGAGTTTATTTCCTTTTATTATTAGCTTTTTATTATTTGAGCAAAAAGTTATTTGATGCAAAATATTAACATTGGAGATCTTGGATCTAGGAACAGAAAAATGCGATATTGACCTATTTCATAAAATCAACGAACTTAACTTTTTTAAATTCTTCTTAGTTATTTTATTTAAGCTTTAGAAATGTATTATTTCAGCTTCACGGTGATACCGGGGCGCAAACTTCCACAGTTCCCAGTGTGGACGCTTTTCTTGGGATACAGCACGATCCTGGTAAACTTACTTGCTTGGTGCTCTTAATATTTTAGATTTGCCGTTCAACTGTATTTACTGGATGTAAAATGTTGGAAAACCCGGAGATAGTGCAATAAAATATCAGATTCAGACTTTTGAATGTTTGAATATTTGGCAATGGTTTACAAATTAATCGTTAATCGTCTATTACAAGAAAAGAGCTTATGCTACCTGTACTTGGAGAGACACGAAAATATGAAACGATTAACAAACACTTTGTAGATTTGTTTAGTTTTTGCTCGATATAACCTTTATTTTCTTGGCAATGAGTTTTGCTACTAATCTAAATACTGCTGAATAATAATTTTCGTATTTAGCGGATACAATTCACCTTTGTGGATGCCCAATTTTTTTTTTCATTTTGCAATTTATACAATGATTTTATTCGCTAATGTTTTTACAACTACCAGGCCAGTATGAGTTTCTGCTTGACACTCGGAATTACATGCCCCCTGATCACAGACGGTTCATTGAAACGCTGGAGAAGCTTCCATCTACTCGCGATTTCGGTAAGTACTTTGTATTCCAAACTGAAACTTGCCCAAATATCGATATACTAAACAACGTTTGATTTTCGCATTTATTTTTAACGTGTGAAAAGATTCGGGAAAATTGAATGCATTCGAAACTTTAATACTGATACATATAATACGGAAGCTTCATGCGGCAACTCTTCAATATGACGACTCTCCAAAATTCTCCACTACGACAACTCTCCAATATGACGACTCTCCAATATGACCACTCTCCAACACAACTTTCCAATACGGCAACTCTCCAACACGAGAACTTTCCAATACGGCAACTGTGCAATATGACGACTCTCCAATATTCTCCAGTACGACAACTCTCCAATATGACGACTCTCCAATAAGACGACTCTCCAATACAACAACTTTCCAATACGACAACTTTCCAATACGGCATCTCTGCAATATGGCGACTCTCCAAAATTCTTCGGTACGACAACTCTCCAATATGACGACTCTTCAATATGACGACTCTCCAATACAACAACTTTCCAATACGGCAACTCTCCAATACGACAACTTTCCAATACGGCATCTCTGCAATATGGCGACTCTCCAAAATTCTCCAGTACAATTCTCCAATATGACGACTCTCCAATACAACAACTTTCCAATACGGCAGCTCTCCAATACGACAGCTTTCCAATACGGCATCTCGGCAATATGGCGACTCTCCAAATTTCTCCAGTACTACAACTCTTCAATATGACGACACTCCAATACAACAACTTTCCAATACGGCAACTCTCCAATACGGCAACTCTCTAATACGGCAACTCTGCAATATGGCGACTCTCCAAAATTCTTCAGTACGACAACTCCCCAATATGACGACTCTCCAATACGACGACTATCCAATACAACAACTTTCCAATACGACAAGTTTCCAATGAGACAACCCTCCAATACGGCAACTCTGCAATACAACAACTTTGCAATGAGACAACCCTCCAGTACGAGTAAAGAGAATATGTGGGTGATAACCGGGTGAAAATCTTTGACTTATTCTGGGTTACAGTTACTGTAAATTACTACGCGCAACAACAGTGCATCACGGGATATTTCTACTTTCAAAGCACCTGATTGGTCAATTCAAATTGTCAAACAAAACTCTTCAAAAATTTCATTGGCCTGTGGCAAAATTGGAAGGAAATCCAGCCAATCATAAGAGTTTCTGTCAAGATTCATTTGTAATGTATATAAGGGACGGGGCAAAGATTATAAGTTGGTCGGGACCGGTTAATTAAGGGCAGGGACCAATATTTTTCTAACCGCTTCTCGGGATGGGACAATACTTTTTTGTCGCATTGATGAGCGGAACAAAAGTTTTTTTTATCGAAGTTCACAGGGACAAAAATATGACGATTTGACCAGCCAGAGCCTCAGTTGCACAAAATTGACTATATTTGATCATCCACCTCAACCCTTGAAAACATATATCTTATTGCACACAAGATTAATAGCATCCTCATTCTCAGGCTATTATTCCTACGAAGTAGGCTACAGATCGCAAATTGTCCGGTAATGAGTGAGTGAGTGAGTGAGTCAGTCCATCCGAGTCCTTTCGTCGGCAAAATAAGGAGAACCATTGACATTAGAACCTTGATTTTTGGCACGAACGTGCATTAGGGCATTGTTACCAACAAGTTCTGAGCTGACTGAGAATTTGATTTATAATTATTTTTTTTATTATTTATTGATAGCTCAGCGAGTGCACTGTCATGCCCATCGGGAACCCTTGGCTGTATGTTTCACTGTATATATAACACAGTACAAAACGTGATGGGATAATGAAATAGGAAATGCTAATTTTCCATCATTTGTTAGTGCATTTAACTACACTGCTATTACCAACTTGCCAGCCTACACACTATTCAGTATATTGTTAGAGATATATGTAAGCTGTGGCCTTTAACGTGTATCCTATTTCACATCCTTGAAACATTTCCTCACAGACCACATCAGGCGTCAAATTCAGGTCAAGTTACAGCTACGCACTGGTGGTGAAATATACTACATCAACCAATTAAGTCAGCCGAAGAAAGAAAGATGTGGCATCATCCTTCAGAATAGTCTGCGTGAGCAACAACGATAAAAGTTTACTGAGGGTGAAACAAAGCCATGACGGCATGTTTAAATTGTCTTAATTTATTTTCTTTGGGTAGAATTTAACTAGATAAAGTAAGTAGACGCTATTTATTCGTCTTTGTACCGATTATGCTCAGGAGAATGGCATGAAATCATTATCTTGTGCAGAGAAGGTGTTGGTCTTGAGTTGAATTACCGTAAACTACATAAATGCTATCTTTCTACTATAGTACTATATATAAAAATTTGTTGTATTGTTGGGAAAATAATGCGATTCAAAAAGTTGTTTTGATCCTGGACAAGGGCACTGAAAACCATTAAAGAGATCGATATATTTTCACAGGTAAAGCTTGAAATCTACTGAACTTTTTTATTATTCAATCTGTTTTCTTTAGTTAACAAATTGTAAAATTAAATCGGCGATCGTTATTTATTTTTGGAATGAAGGCGCAGCAGGAGCTGACCTACTTTTGATGAAAATTTCTGGTGATTTTTGATGAAAATCACTGGCAATTCTGACTTGGGCGGTGCCCATCTTAATATAGGCAGGATTCTAACTGGGGGCGGGGATTTCCAAGAGTTCAGTTCGCGTTCCGAGTCCTAATGCCTACTCTACTTCGTAGGTCCTGTGACGTTAGTCACACTGCTCATGTTATTATATTACATTCCATAATATGCCCTGATTTCGCAATCCACCATTCTGCTCAGCTGACCTCGTGTAAGTTTCCCAATACCAGTCAGCGCGCAACCAATCGATAGCATCCGCATGCCACATCCGGCAGGTACATTTAATTCTGCCTGCAGTCCATACCATTTCCTGTAGAGTGGCATGCTGATAGCAAAATACGAGCGTAGCTTGCAAGATCTATGGAGTCACGTTTCTTAACTTGTGTCTAATTTCGCTTAACCCGGGGCTAGGGGCCGTATGTATTTCAATATCCTCATGGTGCTCGTATTGCATTGTTCTGATTCCGATTATTAAATGTCAGATTGCAACGGGATATCAACTTATTTGTTGACTTGTCGCACGGGACACATAGTTTTTTACTGTAAAGGTGGGGGTACAAGACTTTTTTTAAACACATTTTTCAAAATTCACCGGTCCCGCCCCCTGGTAATTTTTGCTCGGTCCCTAATAGCCACCATGAACTGCGCCATAACTACAGCGTTCTGCATGTCAGTGAATGTGTGATGTGAAATGAATAATTCCGAAAAGTGGAATCTAGTGAATGTGTATACGGGGGTGGGATCATCAGGTCAGTATTTATAAAATTATCCATTATCTGCTGCACACCGAAGTTTCTAACAGTTTTTGAGTTTTCGAAAATACGACAGGCGTCGGGTAGAACATTGTCATATCGTACACTAAAGGCAAAATACGATCGCGTTGTGCGAGGTCTCTGGCGCTGCGTTTCGTAACGTGTGTAACTTCCGCTTAACCCAATCTCGAAACCAGAGCTATCCGGTCCTGTCCTCCCTCTCGGAGCGGCCAATTTTCCAGCGGAGAGCGACCCCTGGTGGCGAGGTTGCGCTTAACCTATATATCATATCATTTCATGTGGTAACATCCCCATGATGTTCAAATGAAGAAGCACAATCAAATCGTGACTGAGATACATACTCTGGAAAACGACTGGTGATTTGGGATTTGATGTAAAGAACATAATCAAGAAATGTTGACATCACTGAAAACTGTTGACCGCTTCTCTCGTGCAGGGAACAATGTTGTGTTTTTATTATTTTACTTCATACACATGTGGAATTGGTGATAACTGTCATACGTATAGGTCTTTCGAATATCGACAAAGAAATTCTTTTATGAACGACGGCTGTATATTGAAGTTCGGATCTGACGCCTGATATTAATTAGAAGATCTTAGTCCACATATACGTAATATATTACCAATATAACAAACTCTCATTGTGTACCCATGAAGATTAATCCAAAAATCTCGTGTCAGTGGCTCAGTTGCACATTTTTGAGAGAACGAAGAAGAGCCTGTCCGTTCACGGACCAGTGACTTCAGCTGATTTGATTGATTGATTGATTGATTGTTTATTCACCATATACAAATAATATATATATATGTACAAGTAGGGTATAGATACATAGAAATATGGCGGGAATAAAACCCCAGAGGGCTTGTTAAATCCCAGATAATTAATAATAATAATAATAATAGATTAGCATGAGACGCTGGGTGCGTTCACAAATATATAAATGTACAATACATGGTGAATATACCATGGAGCCTTGTTTAGAGAATTATAGTTCCATAAGATATATATAGTGGGGTTCAGCATATATGCATATAGATAAACAAAACTTTTTTGTATAAAATAGGTTTGTCTCGTGTCCCTTGGGATGCCTTGAGATGAGTTAACTCCAAGATTTACAATTTGAATATAATTAGAAAGTACATCCTTCAGTACACTGATTCACATACATGTTAATTGATGAGGTGTAATTTCAGTCGAGACTTAAATAGTGATTGTGACAGACATGATTTTAGGTAGTTAGGTAAAGCGTTCCAGATTCGTGGTGCTTTCGACTTTGTGCAATAAAAAGATAGATTTGAGTGCACTCTCGCCCTATATAGATTGAGATTGGCTTGTCGAGTGGGATAACAATGGACTTCAGAGAGTTTTGTAAAATAATTTGAATAGTTGGTAGGGATAGAAAGGGGATTATTGAGAAATCTGTGAGTAAATAATAAAATTAAGAAGTTATTTAACTGAAATAAGGGGAGAATGTTTAGTTGTCTCATTAAGGGACTAGAATGGGCATGGTTTCTTTAAGTGGCATTTAGAAGTTGGGAAGTAGATAAATAAACAAATTGCTTATGGATAACAACTTCTAGTTTATTCAGGACGACGTTTCGATACAGGTACTACAATGTAGTATCGTTCTCAAGTCAATGTCTTGAGAACGATACATTGACTTGAGAACGATACTAGTACCTGTATCGAAACGTCGTCCTGAATAAACTAGAAGTTGTTATCCATAAGCAATTTGTTTATTGAGAATGGGCATATTTACCAATGGAAGTTATTACGCGGATAATTCTCTTTTGTAATATCACAAGTGGGTTGAGATGAGTTGAGAATGTGTTTCCCCATATTAAATTACAGTAAGATACGTAAGAATAGAACAAAGAATAGTACAGCATAATCAAGGTTTTCCTGTTGAGGCAGTTCCGTATTGCGTTGATAACACCGATATTTCTCGAAATTTTTGAAGTTAGTTCGTCAATATGTGTTTGCCAATTTAATCTATCGTTAAAATAAACCCCGAGGAATTTAAAGCTAGAAACAGATTCAATTTCGGTGCCAAATATTGAAACCTTAGGGATATTTACATTTGTTGATCTATTTGGTTTAAATAATATAAATTTGGTTTTTTTCACGTTTAATGAAAGTTTGTTGCAGGAAAACCAGGCATGAAGCTTTTCAAGTCCCTGTGACATATTTTCCGCAAGTCTAATAAAATCGGCATCGGATAGGGTAGCGCTTGTATCGTCAGCAAAAAGATTAATGTCTAGAACCGATGTGGCCTTCGTAATGTCATTTATATATATTAAAAAGAGTATGGGTCCTAGTATTGATCCTTGTGGCACACCCGTACTGATAGGATTGAAAGAAGATATAGTGCCGTTGTAAGATACACACTGGCGTCGAGATCACCTACTGGATTGTTTAATTTCGCTTCCCTAAACTTCTAACCATGGAGACTATCTTAAACTGGTGATAGATACTAAATTCTCCCAGTATTCAAGCATAATGACACTTGAATGAATGATGGGAAAATATAGTACATATTAAGTATAAAATTATGCCAGCTGTCACCAGTTGAAAATACTCTCCAATGCTAAATGATAGTGAAATTCTACAACCCAGTAGCTGATCAGCTGAAGTCACTGGTCCGTGAACAGACAGCCTCTTCATTGTTCTCTCAATGATGTGCAACTGAGCCACTGGTTATTTTCTTTTTGCTTATTAACACTTTGCAGTGGATGCGACAGCCAACGAAAATCTGAAGATGGCTTATGACGGCTGTGTCAGAGCATTGACCGAATTCAGAAACTACCACATCCAGAGTGTTACCAAGTATGTCTCAAATCTAATTTATGAAAAAAAGTTTCAGTGGATAAACGTATCTAAATCTGGACACAATATATTAACATCCAATATTCAGATTCAATATGTGAACGTATTTGCATAACTTCAGGGACAGAGAATTATGTTTAAACGTTGGCCGGGGCACGATTTTGCGGGATTTCATGAGGTATATTTCATTTTTGGCACCCAAACCGCACTTCCTGGGGGCAGAAATCTCGCTAAACCACGCCACGTCCTTTATGAATGCCATCGTTGAGGGGTTTCTCATACATGCTATATCTTTCCTCGCGATGTTTGCAGAAAATTGTATAATTTTATCTCAAACTTACTTCCTACCATCGTGAACAGCTTTATGGGGAAAGCGCTAAAAATAAACAAAATTGGTCAATTAGAAATGATTCTGTTTTATAGTTATCATCTTGGCGCATTGTTAATATATCACCAATCACTATCCACAGATATCAGATTCTTCAACAAAGAAAACATGAGAAGGATGGCGGGGAGAATACACAAAAACATCCTGCTGAATCGGGAGGGCCTTGTGAGTTAATCCCTATTATATCTGGTTCGTTGTTGTTGATGATGATGTTTATTTCGTTATATGTTACTCGTCTCATTGGTGCTTTAGTGAGACTAACAGGCAATATACAAATTACGCACAGCCTGAGAGTTGTTCATTCAGGATAGGGTTTCGGGGAGAGACAATGACATAGGAACTGACATGCATTAAAGTCCTGGTGTAATAAAGCGGTACTGTGGTGTTTAGTTTGGTACTGGTAGTGATCCTATCGGTTATGGAAGCCGAATTGTTTTATGGGCTGGCTACTTAATCTCTAGTCGTACGTTTGTATTTATCCAGTCTCAGAAAAGTAATATTTTGTCAACGCTCTTCAATTGCATATGCCGCTGTAAGCTCTTGCCAACTTGCACTAACGCGAGCGTCTTTCAATCATGACTCAAGTCATGAACTTCCTTTCGCCTCGATGGAAGGGGGCGTTGAAGACACGGACTTTTCCGTTGACTTAGCTGAAAATATACACAATGTTGTCGAATATCGGTTCGTGTAACACTTGAAAATTCAGCTTTTCTTCTCGCAAAATTGAAAGTAGGAAGATAGAAAGCTCTACATCGCTCCCGTATTCGAGCTTTCCATCTCGCAAAATTTAAAGTAGAAAGATGGAAACCTCTACATCGCTCCCGTATTCGAGCTTTCCGGTCGCTATATAACTGAAATATTGCTGAACGCGACGTTAAATCTTAATTCTCTCTCTCTCTGTCTCTCTCTCTCGAGCTTTCCATCTCGCAAAATTGAAAGTAGAAAGATGGAAAGTTCGACACCGCTCCCGTATTCCAGTTTTCCAAAATGAATTTATTACATATAGGAATTTATCACATATACTTGTCAAAATTTGTCCCGTTGCTCTATCCTGCTGCTTAAATTCAAAAGTTTCGTTTAGCGACACGGTGTTAGCCAACAAAGTCACCCTTCAGTGCGTCGCTATATATCTGAAATATTGCTGAATGCGACGTTAAACCTTAATTCTCTCTCTATCCCTTCAGTGCGTCAGTGAATGTGGTGCCAACAATTTAATTGTATGTCGTAAATGCTATCGTTGGACGTTGGGAGAAACCAGATTAAGTTTAACAAGTATATCGTTCTCGTATTCCTGTGTATCATAAATTCATTTTTGGAAAGCTGGAATACGGGAGCGGTATCGAGCTATCCATCTTTCTGCTTTCAATTTCGCGAGATGGAAAGCTCGAATATGGGAGCGATGTGGAGCTTTGCATCTTTCCACTTTCAAATTTGCGAGATGGAAAGCTCGAATACGAGAGCGATGTAGAGCTTTCCATCTTTCTACTTTAATTGTTTTGCAGAATGGAAAGCTGGCAGACGGAAGAGATATCGAGCTCTCCATCTTCCTACTTTCAATTTTGCGAAATGGAAAGCTGAGTTGTCAAATTTTACACGGACCAATATCATTTGATGTTGCCACTGTGCAGACAGCGTAGCGTCAGCTTGTTCCATACACAGGGTAGTTTTTAGAGACTACCGTGACTGAAATCTAACTCCAACCGTTGGAAAACTGGAAAAGATCATACTCTGACCTCTCCCGACAATAAGTGAGTTAGTTACCATAGTTACCGCGTGTCATATCTCTATTAAAATTTCCGAGATGGAGCCATTAAGCGCGAATTCTATTGATGGAAGAAAGGTCCTATGGTGACATATACGACTGAGGAACACTGATAGCATATTAAATTATTAAGACTGGTATTTATTATTTCGTTTCTCTTACTCACTTGTAATGTTATACGTTGTAAATATACGAGGAATATGAAAAGAAAATGCCAATACTTTCCAAAATGTTACAGCTGTAATATTCAATCGAGCAATTTGAATTCAATAGAACAGTTGCAATTCGTTCCACGAAGCGGCACTGATGGAAAATATCACCGCGATAACGACATGTAATCCAGAGACCACCAATCATTGCGTAGCAGCGCATTGTAAATATCATTGTTACAATAAATACAGATTTCAAAATAGCTGGACTGGCGAGAGAAGAGATTATACGCAACTTTATTGCGATAGATTCATGTCATTTGCTGAAAAAAAAAACGATTCCATCAATATAACTATTCTGACATGTTATATGTGAATATAACGTTGTGATATTTATTTTTCTTTCAGATCCATTGCCGTTTCTGAAGCAACTTAGAAATGAAACTGTTGACCACAAGTATAACAATTAACCTGTGATATGTAACTCTCTGAACGATCCTTGCAAATCAAGACCAAACTCAGAGCTGTACTGTTATAACCGCGGATGAGCGTTTGTATCCCTGGTGAACCAAAATGTATGAATTGAAAAGAAATCGAAAACCTTGTTGTTGACGCTGTTTTTGTCATGGACAATTACTAATGATATATTTGTCGACAGAATTCGTCCATTGCAATCTACACCGAATTCAGTTGAGGAATATTGGCCATATCCAAGCTCCAGGATGAGTTCCATTCTACATTATGGCTGAGATATACTACTTACCTGCATGCAAAAATATCATTGTAAATCAGATGTACGATAAAAAAATGTAATTATCAATTGTCAAAATAATAAATAATCCATTATTCCTTCCATAATCAATTACGCCTTTCTTTTACTTGAATTAAATTGGGTGCTATAAATTGTACATATCAATAAAGGTCCGGTATACTCAAGTTACGTCTTTATCTCGGCTGATTACATGGGTAAATATGTCATTCCAAAAACTAATATAATAATTAATCACTAGAAATGCAACGAAAAGCGAACTCTTGCGCGTGGCGGAACGTAACTCATGAACGTTACTCTGTAGTCATGGTTGCGCCCGGATGTGCTTGAGTGACAACAACAGCGTTTATGCTCTTCCTGCGTTTTAAGACGTTCAAAAATATGCGATGCATAGGTATAAAATATGTTAGTAGAATAATGTGAACATGAAAAAATCCTTCTGTCGCAGTTTAGGCTTGTCAAATTACCGTATCGTTTGATCGAGATGAGAAGCATATCCGCTTCCATTTTGGATATGCGCAGTCCGATTTCGATGAAGTTTACGTTGATTTCTTATCAGTAAGCGATCCTAAGGCCGGCTGCGGAGGTCGGCCTTTGAAAATTCGAATGACCGTTGTAGAAAGAGCAAAATATCAGTGGTGTAAAGGTGAATGCAAATATTCTCTTTTTTCGTTTCACCGAGACGAGAAACATGTCAGCGTACAGTCGATGACGTTTACTTTAAAGGTGGGTTCGTCAGTATGTCAGGATTGTTGTTGATGTTGTCGTCTGGATTTCTTACTAAAAATTCTGATCGTAAGGTCGACCTATAAAGTCTTAGCTACAATGTACACTATGTTAGATATTAAAATTATATTGAAATCGGGCCCTCTGGTATGTCATTTGGAGACGACTAAAAGGCATGTCTGGATATTAACGAAAGTCCAAATGTGAGTAGTAAAATTGTTTAATACTTTCAGACCGCAACTTAATCAGCTGGTGTTATAATTAACTAACAACAACCTCGAAAACCACCTAAAAACGGGAAGTCCTAATGACTGGGAATCCACTTGGAATGACGGAAATCGTAAAACAGTGTTGGTTTATTTATCGTATCTCGGATATATATTACGTGATTCTAATATAATTTATATCGCTGGAAAGCTAAAGTGACGCCCTATTAAAAACTATAGGCTCCAAGATTGACCGATAAATCGTGCATATTCAATGGGAATTTTCGCCGATTAAGGGTGTTGACCACTTGTTGAACTTTTCAGTGTTTTAATTCATTAAAACTATTTGAGTTTTATATATTCTTCAACTTTAGACTACTAGCTTTCTACTGGTATAAAATTTATCTACCTGCAGAGCAGTGGTATAATCGAACAGTTGACCGGAATACAACCTGTGAATAAATAACCTTTCATAGATATTTCACTTACAAAACGGTTATTCTGTATTTTCAAATCTGCAGTGAGATATTTCAGGTTTTTGGTTTCAGGGGATAAACATGAGGGAGGCAACTGTTACTTTGGCGTAGGAAGCGGAAAGGTCTTTCCGCCTCCCCAGGTTATGAGATGGCTAACTGAATGTTGAGTGCTGCTGTAATATAGTTTCAGCAAACCGGAAGTGACACCTCCAGCTGTGAATAAACCGGAAGTGACGTCATCAGATTAAAAAATTATGAGCCCCGGTATGTTTCTGGTCTACATTTTACACTAGAACCTGCTTGACCTTTGACCTGTGAGTGCAACATCCGGGTTCTTGCAGATCACGTGACCAGAAATAACCTTCGTCCCTTCGCACCATGTTTTACCCGATAGTGTGCTCATGTTCAGGGTAAACGGTCGTTTCCGGTCATGTGGCCTCCAAGGCTCCAGATGTGGCACTTCGAGATGAAAGGTTAATCAGTCTCTAATTGCACTTTCTCTACTACTCTCAACACAAGTTGATAAGGAGGATTTTTGTTCCCATATCATAATCACTATGCTCATCCATCAATTGCAATAGACGTTCACGTTTTGTTTCTCTTGTTTTTTTGTATATTTAATGCATTTCAAGTGAAAATGTTCCCACACGTCTCGATCGAACTGATTAGAACTGTATTCTGTGAGTGAGGGTGGATGTAGACTGGGACGGGGGTGTGAGGAAGGAATGTAGTTCGTTATTTTAATTTTCTTCCAGTGGTGACAGATTACATTCTGTTTGAAACGTTGCTGTATGTGAGAAGCCTATTTTTCATCAAATTTTATCAAATAAAATTTTATGAAATATTATTCATAATATCTAGACTAGATCTCTGCACTTAGATATTTGACAGTACCCAAAACTATATTCGATTTGTATGACTTTCAGATTTAAAAAATAATTATCCTCCATACGTAATATTCAAAAGTTTTCTCTGTATTTTACGTTTTTACATCTGAATACAGGCTTGTTACCAGGCACATATTATAGTGAGAAAAAAAGCACTAATAATTATTAATTGTGATTGGTTTTGTTACTACTATAATCAGAATATCATCACAACATTTCATTGGTATATTCCTACGAAGTAGGCTACAGATCGCAAATTGTCCGGTAATGAGTGAGTCAGTCAGTCCATCCGAATCCTTTCGTCGGCGAAATAAGGAGAACCGTTCACATTAGAACGTTGATTTTTGGCATGAACGTGCATTAGGGCATTGTTACCAGCAAGTTTTGAGCTGACCGAATTCTGATGAACATTTGATTTATAATGATCTTTTTATTGTTTATTGATGGCTCAGCGAGTGCACTGTCATGCCCATAGGGAACCCTTGGCTGTATGTTTCACTGTATATATAACACAGTACAAGACCTGATGGGATATGCCATCCGCTATTGTTTTGAGAGCTAGAGGTCACAGCAGTGTAGCTGGGTCACCCCCAATAGGCCTATAAACAGAGCAGAACTAACAGTCTGATAGGCTTGGTATTCGAGAATGCAGTTAATACTGACATGGTGTAATAATTAAATTGTTCTTAGAGGTCAGAGCAGGGGAGACAAAAATAAACAGATCTGTCTGGGAGTTAAGATAGCAACGTGATGTAGAGATGCAATTTATTCGTCTTTGTACCGGTCATGCTCAGGAGAATGACATAGAATCATTATTATCTTGTGCCGAGAAGGTGTTGGTCTTGAGTTGAATTACCGTAAACTACATAAATGCTACCTTTCTACTATAGGACTATATATAAGAATTTGTTGTATTGTTGGGAAAATGGTGCGATTCAAAAAGTTGTTTTGGTCCTGGACAAGGGCACTGAAAACCATTAAAGAGATGTAAATTTTCACACGTAAAGCCTGAAATCTACTGAACTTTTTATTATTCAATCTGTTTCCTTTAGTTAACAAATTGTACAATTAAATCGGCGATCGTTATTTATTTTTGGAATGAAGGCGCATTAGGAGACTGTTACCAACAAGTTCTGAGCTGACATACTTTTGATGAAGATTTCTGGTGATTTTTGATGAAAATCACTGGTGATTCTGACTTGGGCAGTGCCCATCTTAATATAGGCAGGATTTCAACTGGGGGCGGGGATTTCCAAGAGTTCAGTTCGCGTCGGAGTCCTAATGCCTACCCTACTTCGTAGGTCCTGTGACGTTAGTCACACTGCTCATGTATCATTAAGCATACGCAATTCAATGTTGAGATGTCAGCATTACCTGTATCAGTAAAATGCAATAGAAAGTCTGATTTCGGCTTCTATCGGATAGAAAATCCGTTTCAACTATGTAAATCCAACAACAAGCCGACAACCCCGCTGTTGGTCGGAGACAGCGATAAACTGTCATTTTATCTTCATGACTGGGGAACTGATAATTAGCCGTGTGATTCCGATGTTATAATTAGCAAAATGTCGCCAGGCAGGATTATGAGCGACCGGTAACATCCAGCGTCGCTATGGGGAGGACCAAGAAGCTTATTTTGGCTCATTCGGACCGACTCACGCTTGAGAATGGTTCGTAATATGTCCAACCTGATTGGGGATTACGATTCCACTGGTGTTTCACTCCCCAACATTGGTCACTGAGATATCTTTGTTGACTATCTAGACAAGAAGCTAAAGAGAGGACGTCCGGGATCAACGTTGAGACAGAAGATCCAATGTTTGTAATGGAGAGCGAATCAGCCCAAACTGTAAAGTAGAGATTAAACTTGACTATGGAAGCTGTGATTGGTCAAGTAGAGAATAAACTGAGTGGAGGCCCTCGGTGGTATAGCCCTGTTTCATAAGTTTCTGCAATAGTGTTTTGTGACCCTTAGTGTCCGTTTGTTTTCAGATATGACAGTTTGGTTATATAATTGTTCAGATATAACAGTATCCTGTCTTAACAGACACACGTCTCATCGCTACTCTGGCACTAAAATAACATCCCGATTAGGCCTATAACTATCGACATGTAGCGATCCACTGTTTGTTGTATTACTAACTCCCCGATCCTTGGTGGGATGTATGCGACACCCCGATAAGGTGAGGTTGTTGGCATAATGTTATTAGAAAGTTATCCACCAACAAAGAGGTGTTCAATCCCCAAATTGAAATATATGCATTTTACGATGATGCACATAGAAGAGACTTATAAATGCGTTGCTGGAGAAGATATTTTCTACCCTCTGGCATTTTACTCGATAATTTACCGTTTTCCCTCTCACCTTATTCCTCTCGTGACAAGAAAATCCATATATAACCATATATTTTGAGCCTCCCTTGTTCACATACATTGGCAGGACACATGTGATGTACAATGTAACTATATATGTCGCTACCAATACTTTACATCTCGGGTATAATGGCATGTATCCTAATCCAAAAACATTGAAGTACTCTGTTGTAGTATTTTAGCATGTTTATTGCAATACTGTGAGATAACGAAATAAGAATTCGATATAACCTAACATATCATTAGTTAAAAAGTGTTATGTCAACCCGACACATTTTCAAATGACCGTGATGATTGGCTACCATTATCTCCCAGACCGAACGTCTTCGAGCATTTTAGAAGGTTGTAGGGCACATCATCTAACTGCTACATTTGTGACCAAGAGTGGCGTCTCTCTGTTGCTTCAGCCAAGACAAAGGATCTAAAACAGAAAAATGAGGCAAACCGGTCAAGGGAGATTCCGCAAACTGGTCAAGGTAGATTCCGCACAAGTCCTCACACATTTCTTTTGAACTTCACATGACAATTCTAATGTTCCATTTCGTAATCCCGTTTAGCTAAGACGGGATTCAATAGAAAAAAGTACAAAAGTTTTATGTGCATTAGAAAGAGAACCTGATCTTCGGTGATCTCCATTTTGAAATATGTACGTAGATGAAACGGAGTTTACATGATACGTGCAAATTCGAGAAAAAAAGCAATTCATGGTTATTTTTTCATAATTTCAAGATCTCGTATGTTTCAATCCTGGACGAGATGTCTCCCATATTGATGGGCATCTACGTCAGGTGATGCGCTGATCTCCAAAATTTACTTCATTTCATAAAGTGTAAAACTCTATTAATTCTCATGACATTTTCTATGTTTTTTGTGGGAAATATGGGTGTCGGTCTCCACCTTAAACATGTTGACATCAAAATATATTGATGATAATTTAATTGATGATATTCTTGTTGGAATTCGTGAAAGGGTTCCGATAGTTTAATATTTCAACATTCAACAGAAACTGATGTTTTCAAAAGTTTGGCAAAAGTGAAACAAAACATATCGCGGGACCCTGGAATGACCATGACCTACAGAGTTGACAACAACATAATTTCTTCGTGCATAGGTTAGCAGCCAGGAAGATAAAACCTAGAGAAATCTGGCGCTAGAATGCTTACATGCTCCCTCTGATCCAGCAGCCGTTGCCATCTCCTCAATGCCATTGGCCTTGTCTACTTTCTTTTTCTGGAGGACCTCGTATCTGTGTAAATGTTCAACAATTCATACTTTCATAAACTTGAGAAGGGGTGGGGGTTATTTAAAACAAATCAGCATAAATTATACCGAGCCTCAAACCTCTGTGACGAGTGGACATTAGAAAAATACTTGACATCATCAAGAGATAAGATTGTTTATCATTCACTCCTCGTGTTAATTAAGAAATCGTAATTAGCACAATGAACATCTGCACAAAAGATGAAACTTTATCACAATACAGTGGCCATAACGACTTAAATTGAAACCCTCTATCATTGACCCTTTCTTGGTCATTGTCAAAGAGACGGAACGTAACTTGGGGAATTAAGCTCTTTCGTATATGTGATTTTCAAATCTGTGCGATGCTAAAATTGCACTGCGCGTTTTTCAAAATTTTACGATTGCGCAAGTATTTTAAAATGCGCAACAGAGTCTTAAAATAGCTCAAACCAATTTTCTGTTTCAATTTTCATTCAGCAAATCAAAACTCATACAATTAGCCATTAAGGCAATAATATTTAAGTGGTTATAAATCCTATGGGATTATCTCCGCCAACTTTTGCAGATCTTTGTTGCTTATCTAGGCAAATTAGGCGTCACACTGAAACTGTTGTATGGATTCGTGTCAAGCTCGTTTATTTCTATGTCTAGTCTAGTATCTTACCTCGTGTTAATCAATAATTTGTCAATTTAGTTCAGGTCAGTTTAATTTATCACTATTTTACTATTCTTTTTTTTCAAATTCGATCTTCAAGTTACTAAATATTATTATCCCATTATTTCATTATTTAGTTTTCAGTACAATAGGATCCATCATTATTTTACTGTTATGGTGTTCAGAAACTTGTCCGGTTTTCGTACACTATTCTCTTGCTAAATAAAAACCATACTTGCGAAAGACAAGATCTAAGAAAACAAATCACTATACACTGTTTGACTATATCGATAATATAATACCGATTCTATGTGATAGGAGATCTGACGAATATATAAACATGCAGAAATCGAAGGTGGCAAACCTCATCTGTGATTTTTCCCCCCAAAATATATGGAATCCGACTTAAATTGGTCTTACTTATCCGTTTAGAATATCGAATATTTGTTGGAATATCTTGGAAAATACATCACCTAACCCTTTTCTTAACCTTAGACTAGCACTTACTTTGTAACAGACTGAAGATGGTAACTTCTGAATCCAGCCAATGCGCTGACACAGTTATCAAAGGCCTTCTTCAGATCGTCGTTTGTACTATCAAACACTGCGAATTACATTATAAAAGCAAATGTAGCAAGAAGAGTTAATTTATCTAAATTAAACCGAAGTAAGAGAAATAGAACGACTAATTATAACGTAGTCACCCGCATATATAGTGAGCAAAGATAATATTGTAATGAGTTGTACATTCGTGTACGCTTACTCAGATAGTTGTACCAGGGAAAGCAATAGAATGTCCCAGCTTGAGTATGTTACTCAGAAGAAATGTATCGCATTCTATCATCATGACATGAATCTAGAAACATGAGCTGTCGTAAGTCCACAAGAAACTTGTAACACTTTTTGTCAAAAAGTTTGTTTCCACAGCCCTGTGCCCGTGCCTACATTTATCAAAATATACATACATACATACATACATACAATATATTTTAAGTAATAACAAAGATGTTTTCGGCCTTAGATTGACGTGAAGAATTTTTGACCTTGTACCAATGACAGGAATTCTTCTGCACTATACAGATATAGCTAACTGCCAGTATTGGCGAACGTTGTACCATTCTTCTTAACTCTATAGACATAGCTAACTGTCAATATTGACGAACATTGTGTCATTCTTCTCCACTCTATAGATATAGCTAACTGCCAGTGTTGGCTAACATTGTGTCATTCTTCTCCACTCTATAGATATAGCTAACTGTCAATATTGGCGAACATTTGTGTCATTCTTCTCCACTCTATAGATATAGCTAACTGTCAATATTGGCGAACATTTGTGTCATTCTTCTCCACTCTATAGATATAGCTAACTGTCAATATTGGCGAACATTGTGCCATTCTTCTCCACACTATAGATATAGCTTACTGCCAATATTGACGAACATTGTGCCATTCTTCCTCTATAGATATAGCTAACTGTCAATATTGGCGAACATTTGTGTCATTCTTCTCCACTCTATAGATATAGCTAACTGTCAATATTGACGAACATTGTGCCATTCTTCTCCACTCTATAGATATAGCTAACTGTCAATACTGGCGAACATTTGTGTCATTGTTCTCCACTCTATAGATATAGCTAACTGTCAATATTGACGAACATTGTGCCATTCTTCTCAACTCTATAGACATAGCTAACTGCCAATATTGGCGAACATTTGTGTCATTCTTCTCCACTCTATAGATATAGCTAACTGTCAATATTGGCGAACATTGTGCCATTCTTCTCCACACTATAGATATAGCTTACTGCCAATATTGACGAACATTGTGCCATTCTTCTCCACTCTATAGATATAGCTAACTGTCAATATTGGCGAACATTTGTGTCATTCTTCTCCACTCTATAGATATAGCTAACTGTCAATATTGACGAACATTGTGCCATTCTTCTCCACTCTATAGATATAGCTAACTGTCAATACTGGCGAACATTTGTGTCATTGTTCTCCACTCTATAGATATAGCTAACTGTCAATATTGACGAACATTGTGCCATTCTTCTCAACTCTATAGACATAGCTAACTGCCAATATTGGCGAACATTTGTGTCATTCTTCTCCACTCTATAGATATAGCTAACTGTCAATATTGGCGAACATTGTGCCATTCTTCTCCACACTATAGATATAGCTTACTGCCAATATTGACGAACATTGTGCCATTCTTCTCCACTCTATAGATATAGCTAACTGTCAATATTGGCGAACATTTGTGTCATTCTTCTCCACTCTATAGATATAGCTAACTGTCAATATTGACGAACATTGTGCCATTCTTCTCCACTCTATAGATATAGCTAACTGTCAATACTGGCGAACATTTGTGTCATTGTTCTCCACTCTATAGATATAGCTAACTGTCAATATTGACGAACATTGTGCCATTCTTCTCAACTCTATAGACATAGCTAACTGCCAATATTGGCGATCATTTGTGTCATTCTTCTCCACTCTATAGATATAGCTAACTGTCAATATTGACGAACATTGTGCCATTCTTCTCAACTCTATAGACATAGCTAACTGCCAATATTGGCGAACATTTGTGTCATTCTTCTCCACTCTATAGATATAGCTAACTGCCAATATTGACGAACATTGTGCCATTCTTCTCCACTCTATAGACATAGCTAACTGCCAATATTGACGAACATTGTGCCATTCTTCTGCACTCTATAGACATAGCGTACTGCCAATATTGACGAACATTGCGTCATTCTTCTCCACTCTATAGATATAGCTAACTGTCAATATTGGTGAACAATGTGCCACCGTCCAAAAATGTCACCAGGCGACGGTAATACTCTCAGAATATTCTAAAATTCTCAAAAGTGTTAGGCGGGAATAACCTCGGTCCTCCAATGTACAGGAGTAACCCATTTATTTTATGGGACAGCTAAGTCCGTTATCAGGAAGATGACCTAAATTGCCTCAGAATGGGTCATAACCCATATGTTCTAACTTAAACCCACAATGAAAAACTTCAAAATAACGCAGATTTATTAAATATATCGGAAGCGTTGATTGACGTCATTTTTGTGAAAACAAATCAGCCCAAACAAGCCTCCAAATTTCTCCAGAATGCGACATATGGAGTCTATAATTACACAATTTCCATCTGCGGTGCGTATACATATGCTAGTAGTTTTTTTTTAAGTTGATACCCCCTCCTTCCAGTTTTGACGAGCTTCCATCTGCCCTGTCCATGTTTGTTTTTACTTAGTGAACATGATGAAATTACTGAAAAAAAAATCACTGGGCAGTGTCATGACAATAGTCGTTAATGGCACTTCAGTTATATATGATTCAAAAAGTCATTTTTTTCTTCAACAGTCTATTCGTTAGACGTACAGAACAGAAAACTGAATAATTATCAAACCTTTTCTTGTATACATATTATCGAGAATATCGTTATGTCTCAGCAGGCACACACAAATACATCCTTGTTTTCTGGTTGCCATCGGCGTATTTCCCCAAGTAATTTGCAGTTCATATGTGAAGAGAATACCGCGGTTCATATATTGGTCGCATATATTCTGGACAAAAAAAAAATGCAAAAACCCGAGTGAGGGGCAACTTAGCAAAAGTCAAGCTATTAGCTAGATCAGCGTTTGGAATGCAGCAAAATATTCGACATTCCAAACAATAAAGTCAATACCAGTAGTCTCCTTCGGCTTCAAACAGTGTAACGTCAATGTTAGTCACGCGGGCTTTTGTCGGCGCGCCACAGCACCATTCGAAAGTTGAAAAGCAATCGAGGGGAACAGTACAGGTGCGACAGAAAAGAGTACCCGTTGAGATGATCGTGGTTATAAGCATACCGTTGATATTTTGGAACATCATGATGTCTTGCCGGTATCATTGAAAACTGTTGACCGCTTCTCTCTTGCAGGAAACAAGCCTATGTTTATGTATACTTTTGTCTTTTTGAATTTGGTGCTAATTCTGTTATGTGGAAATGGAATAGGTCTTTGGATTATGGACGCGGATATTCTCTAATGGACGACGGCTGGATTATGAATGACGGACTAGACGCTTGTAATTCCCAAATATATAAGGTATGTGATTTGACACTTGGTTGACCGATTCGTCAGCCGAGAAAGATTGTGCGCTACATTTCCTGGTGGAGCTCGTCCTCCTAAATGATAATGGGCTAGGGCTCTCCTCCTTTACTGGGGAGAGAACTACTACGTCTATAAAAATACTAACATCACGAGTTGGCCCAACCCAAGTTTAGCTGTTCTGATCTAATAAATTAGAATTAGTTATAATTGCGAAAGATCCACGATGGAACAATTCAGAAACATGCTTACACAAAATGGAATAAAGGGATACAGATGTACGTTTCGTGTGTGCTTACAGTTAACCCTTTGGACAAAGTCAATTTAAACATACTCACCAAATGCTCGTGTTGATGGTAGTTTTTCTAGAGTTTCGATAAACCTCCTGTGATCAGGTAATACACCCTTTCGTGCGCCCAGCAGAAAAGCAACTCGTTCTGATTAGAAACAAATTATACGAAGATAAGAAACACTTTATATTCTTCCGGAAAACAATTCTGCATTAATTGTGAGCACATTAAAAATTATATTAAAGCAGTTATTTAAATGCCTCCACAGACTGTCGTGCGATACATGTATTTGAATGGTATATTTTTGTAGATCGAACCGCAAGGTTCCAGATTTTATAAGGGAGAAAAGTACATAAAGTTTGGACAATAGTCTGTAAATAATTTTCATATTTTCAAATGCCAATGATTAATAATCCAATCTCTCCCTAAAATCAGCAGCAAATTTGAATACAAATTTTGAAAATATACAGAAAAAAAAACAGCAACAAAAAATAATGTGGGTTAATATCAATAGTATGAAAAGTACCGGGATCGTGTTTGATTCCAAGGAAAGCGTCCATGACGTGAATGATCGGAGTCTGTGCACCAGTATCACCATCAAGCTGAAATTCAAGGTCAGTATAAACAGTTCAGTGGAATACGAATTTCAAAAACGATATCAAATTCAGAAGCAAAATGTGAACTTTGACTGTTTCGTTACTGAAAACTATAGCAATGCTCTAATCGTGTTGATATATCGTGATATATGTTTATTCACTTTTACATTTTAATTTTCATGACTTTTTCATTCTAAAGTTGTTTTCCATGAGCTGAATATGCATCCATTATGTATTTTTTGGCAATTAACTCTCTAGCTTAGTTTCCACACGAGCTAGACGAGGCGCATATATATATTCCGTTCTCTGCTACATAAAATTCTCATGAAATTTGGCTAATTAGCAGAATTAAACATAATTCAGCGATGTTTAACCAATTTATACATAACGTTCAATACGTCTAGAATCTTGTGGTAACTTTTCTCAAGTGTAGAAATCCCCCGTTTTGGATGAAAAATGTGACCCAAAATACTTCATGAAAATTTTCAGCGAAGGGAGATAACTTCTGTAATTTTGGTACTGTTAAAAGTAATTCCTAGAATCAGTTTCCGGTATTTGTTACTGTTTTCTGTAGCGGACTTCATTTGGCTATTGAAAATTGTTATTGTTTATAGTATCGGTCGAGTAGACCAGAAACAGTAACGTTACTCAATTTCGTATTTTACTGGACTGATATATAAAACTGCAGTATTTGAACGACTATGTGTTTTATACTTATGAGAGAGCAGTTCTTGGATATATGTTATCCATTATCATGTCATGGTTTATTACAATATTGAAGACTATTGGTGTGCTGTATCGACTTGTTTTCAATCAAACATAGTTTAAAGTCAGAACTTAGTTAAACTTATTTTCTTCTTACCCGATACCCCTCTCTATATATACAGACAAGGGATATATATATGTATATACAGAATTTACTCCACAGCAAGTGGTTGAAGTCTCCAAGATGAGTTAAAGCTGTCCACTAATACCTTTATTGGAGATTCACTGACGCCTTCGAATATCATCCCGTTCGTCATCGGAGACCATTTAACGCCATATCTGCCAAGGTGAAACGGAATGTAAATGTTAAATATTAAATAGTTGGTTTCAGTTATACGACCGTTTGAATTATATGTGGAATAGCGGGGTTCTGTTTCCCACTGGATAACATGTATTATTATTTGACTGTGTATGTTATTATCCGAATACAGTGTAAAACGGCCTGTCCATACGTCATGTCGAACCCGACTTGTATTGGCCGAGTTGTATTGGCCGAGTTGAAAGCTGTATTGGCCGGGTTGAGTGTTGTATTGAACGAGGTCAACGAGTGCAGCTGTAACTAACAGTAAGGACCGACGACTGAAGAAACAGACGACAGCAGTGTAGTTTGGTCAGCGCGATGGCGAGCGCAGAGCGTGTTATTCAAGGGTTCGTGGGCAGAATTCTGGAGCTTGAGGAGATATGTGGAGACGATTGAAACCCTTTACAGATCAAGAAACGTATGTTGCCACTCAAGCTCAGAAAAACAACAACACGGCCAGTAAATGTCAAATAATAAAAATATTATGAATCGATTGTTTTCGTATAGCCCTAGTATTGACCTTCGGGTCGCCGTATTGGCCCTCGGCCTGCGGCCTCGGGCCAATACGGCGATCCTCAGGTCAATACGAAGGCTATACGAAAACAATCGATTAATAACATATAGAACTACTCAGCATCATCATTCATTATTCTATCAGTGCAGTCAAGGCTACACTGCGAACAAAATTGTGTTGAAGCCATATTATCACCAGAATCGTGTTGAAAATAACACAACATGTGTTAAAATCAACACTAATATGTGTTAAATTAACAGGATTTTGTGTTGATATGTTTATTTCAATACAAAGTGGTGATAATTTCAACACAAAATGTTTGTCTTGAAGCCATTTTAGCATAAAATTGTGTTAAAAACAGCACAATTTTCTCCCAGTGTAATATTGATGGAATATCACTTGTTTTCCAAAAAATATATGATGGGGACAAAATCAAACTACGCGAAGAATTAGTTGAACGTATTCAGAACCGAAAGTTTCAACTGTATTTCGCCTCTTTCTTATGCGTCGATCGCATGACCTGCTGGGTGAGTTCCGGTCGTTTGGCGTCGTAAGATTTGCATTGAGCACGATAGTGTTTCATTGACAGCGTCTGTTCCATATGAGTGAAAATTGTACAAGTTGTCTTGCTTGGAAGCTAATACACTTCTGAAATATTCTCTACCACAATCAAATTGCAAAACTTCGTTCTGAAAAAAAATCTCATTGACGTGAATGTTATTTTTGTGACCGTCGAATCTCCCGCAGGTTACGTCCCATATGACGTCTGCCGGAACTCACCCAAAATGTACCACGTGACCTGCGCTTGTGCATCTCCCGAATCCTGAACCAAACACTGAACGTGACTCATGGTTTTTGTTAAATATTTCTTCGCAACCAACGATGCAACCACCAATGCCCACAATCAGCTTCGACACGAGGATGCAGTTAAAGGCAAGCTATGCTGCTAATATGTCGCCATAAGTTGGCGAATATTTTACATTCCCATATACTACAGCGCAGAACTCGTACGGTAACAGCGTCTTGGATACGTCATCCCATACACGTGTGTGGAATGAGCGCGTGGGACGCAGGTGGCCAGTCGCTTTACTTGACACGTGCTGCGGCCATGATGCGCTCTATCAATGTTCAACAACTGGGTGTGTCGTTGATATTCTTAATAAAATACTGATTAAAGTAATGATTTCAATTATATGGGAAGAGAATCTCATATTAACTTGATCATGGGATGAAAATTCCTACCTCTCGAGAAGGAAAATACATCCCAACCTCGCCTCGATGGCTCAACTGGAATCTATTTCCCTTCTCTCGAGTGGGAATTTTCATCCCATGGTCAAGTTATCTGGGATTCTCTTATTCTTTCTAAGCCGTGTTCAGGAATAAAGCCGAGCTAAACAGTGTCGGTTCATCATGCAATTTTACAGATCAGATTACGGGGTTATTTATAATATATGTAATGTTGTATATGTTGTAATGTATATATAATTGGTAGGTGTCCCATGTTGCACTGAAGGTAAACGAGGATACATACCCTTTGAAATAGGCCAGAACTCTGTGATAGAAAATCTCTGGATCCACCAAATCTGTGGAAAGAGGAAATCGTCCTGATATTAATAACAAAACGTTACAAATGTACAAATCGTTATGATTGTAGTTTTGTGACTTGTAAGCATGGTGGAAAATGAAACCCTTGATCGGCGTCGGACCTCACATGTATTTGTTCTGAATAAGAACTTGCATTCAATAAATACTCCCTCGCTTGGGCCGTAAATACTCCCTCGCTTGGGTCGTTTTTAACTATCTGGCGGTCACATAGTTCATCATTTTCCAACAGATGACTTCATAGGGCTCTGAACTATTTGTATCTAATATCGCTCAAGCCGTTGCTGTCATTCAATATGTCCACATGAACAGCTACAACAAAAACGTGATTGGGATACAAATCGTCCCAGGGATCACTTTTGGTTCTTGTGACGTTTTAGAAATATGCAGTCAACTTATTTTCTGTGGGGTCGTATGACTTCTTGTCGTTTTCGACCACCCTTTTAATGTTGCATTTAATTAGTCAATGTTGTTTAAACATCCACGTTAATTGTTTAATAGGCGCTCTATATGTTCTCCATCTCTTCAAACTAAATATATCTATATACACGCTTATTCTTCTAGATACACTAGTATCGCACATCTGCCATTGTCACAATCAAGGGGGAGGGGAGAGAGAAACAGAATTAAGGTTTAACGACACAATCAAAGCGTGGCTGAGATCTATACTCCAGAAAACGACATGGAAGTTCATTTGGATAAAGCATAATGGTGATTGATATTGAATTTATGAAAGGACTTCAACATATTTCGCTGATATCATTGAAGTCTGCTGACCGCTTCTGGTGTTTTTATTACGATTTCATGCACATTTGAATTTGGTGCTGTCATACGAAACAGGTCTTTCGAGTATTGGCGCGGAAATACTTTCATGGAGGACGGCTGAATATTGAATGTCGGATCTGAAGCGGATCATCCCAAAACATTTGGCTTTTTCATCATTTTATGTGTCTTTGATGAACATCTGCATGTTACTTTCACCTTGTCAAATTCGGGCCTGAGTGAAGTTCATTTTTGTCATACTATTAATAGATTTCCTTGCCTTAAAACAATCGACACTAGCGTTTGGAGAAGCTTGGTCCATGAACAGATATATCACTACGTCAACGCATTTCGGCTGTTGTAAGTCCGCGAAACAACATGTAAGTGCAGATATCTGACACTGTCACAAGTACATAGAAAGACGGGATTAATAAATAAACTGCACATTATTTACTTTGGATGTTTAAGTAACGAATATATATCAGATGCATTGTTTAGTATAGTTTGAACACCGCTTGAAAGCTTACTCTGCAATGACGTCAGCTCTTGTGTGCCCTTATTTTACAATGACTGACCATGGTTCCAAGCGCCAGACACCAACGATCGGTGCTCCGAGCACCGACCGTTCGAACTAGCGTGCATCTTTTTCAGAAAACATCTGAATCCTGTTTATTCCGATGCCCACCTCCGTGGTCATACAATCGGTCATTGATTATCCCGTAATCTTACCGTGAATTCGTTCGAAAGTTTTCTTCATCTCGAGTAGACAGGATACAATGACATTGAGAGCGTCTGTCAGTCCAGCTTCATCCCTTTGAGAAATGCACTTAGTCGCCGAGACAATAGCCTGAACCAAGATATATTTATATGGATTCATTACTGATTCAGACACAATTACCCCGTTTTATCCTAAATAAATCCTTGAAGCGATTCTTATATTTAACGGTCACATACTTAATCACTTTTCATCAGATGACTTGATAGGGCGAATACATCATTGCTCTTAGATATTTATATCTAATACCGCTTACGCCGGTGGTAGGGGTAATGTAGGCATGTTATTCAAGATATCTACATGAACAGCTTCAATAAAAGCGTGGCTGAGATACAAATCATTGTATGGATCTTTTCCGATCAATGTGATGTATTTAGATGTGCACGAAGATGGCGAGCCTGTACGGTCATATGACTTCATGTCAGTACCCTGGCATCTTTTCCCTTCACCTATATGTTGCGTTTAATTCCTGATGATATAGAAGGTTGCTACAAAATAATTCGATAATACCATAATTTCCCTTGTTCTAAAAATGCATTCGTACAGACACGTCGCCAGTTCCGACCAACTTCCCAAAACATTGCTTCTTCTCACAATTAAGATCACGCGAAATCTTAAAACATTTGGTGCCTTCGAACAAGTTGATCAACCTTCCAATCATGGCTAAATTATTTTATCCATTCATTGGTTTTGTTAGGAGATGGCTTTGCAGACCCACACCATACACATGACTACATTGGTGAACCTGCTGTAACGAAAAACCAACGGCGTCTGCCAGAGCTTCCAATCAAAGTTGATGTTTTGTTTCTCACATAAAATTAGCATATGGTACTACATATCTGTCATAAATTTATTGACTGTCGTGTCACTCTAAAAGCTACCCGCCTCATCGCTGACATCAACTGACGGAGCCAGTTCCGAACCACCATCATCCATAGATGGCCAAGCTGGGTTATACCATGGCACGTAAAGGTCTGGAGAACGCAGCGTCGACTACGTATATTCGTAACCCGAGTGCTGATTAGCATTGCTTTTCTTTAATCTGCTATTCAGAGATAAGATAAATAAAGTCCCAGCAATTCAACGTTTTCTGAGCCACCTGAGTTATTTCAGTCTCCAATCTATCCTGCCAATATGATCAATTCGAATATATCGCTTTCATCCCCCAGTCCGCATTCTTTAACGCCAAATGTTAACTTATGAAATGAAGACATCCAAATTGAAATATTCAGCTAGGACTCTATTTTGGGGGAAAATGCATCATGTTGACGATCACATTTGCATATATCTGGGTCAAAAGTCAAAACGAGGCTGGATCGGAACTGGCGAGAGTGGGTCTGAACTGACACCTCTCATTGAGAAATGTAATCTTATATTCCCTACAGTTCAGTTCATCCCCAACTAAGTTACTTTGTTAATAAACTCTATAGAAAATTGCACTGCGATCCTGATAACGATTTTGCCAGTCAAACCATTTTCTTTTCAAATCGATGAAAATTTCACTTTGGTGGATCGTAACTGGCGCCTTGTTAGTTGGGCAGCATATTTATTGATTCCAGGAATAATATTAACTAATTGTGTGTAATTCCAATGAATTGTTCATCGCGTTAAATGTGGTTAATTGATGACCATGATTACCTAAAAAATGCCAGTTTTAGTAAAACGAAAGGAATGGTTGTCTTGTAATCTGAGAACAATGGAATAGAATCAGTTAGTGAATTGCGAGCAAGAGAGCAACAAGCTGGATATATTCTAGATGAGTTTACCTTGACGGCCGGAGCAAATTGAAACTCAATATATGAGGCAATGGTGAAGAAGTGTTCGGCGTCCTTACCCCCAGACAAACAGTATAAACAGCGCATATTTCTGGAAGAAGAAAGCCGCAAGAATTACCGTAGTTCACAACACAATCTCTTGCAATAATACCTCCAATTATATCGTCAAATCTTGATTGTTCAGCTTCTCAATATTAGTCTGCGAAGCAAATTACCTGTGTTATCCTTCTTCATATTAGTATAAGGCATAGATAGTACGATGGATGATGGAATTCCGTTTCGAATATGCATGAGAACACGAAACACGAAATCTTCAGAGGTGGCCTTTATATATTGAACGCTGGCCACCCGAAAATGTCATCGTAAACATTTCAAAAAAAATATTGGGGCAACTCATGGTGATGATCACACATTTACACTGCAGACGTATCATGTCCAGTCTAGAAGAGCTAGTTTCACTATCAGTGTTGATCAACTTTGACACCAGAAAGAACCAATATATTCATCAGTGGAGATATTGAATGAATCGGTTTTTGCATAAATTTTCCTGCAATCATGATCAGTATACTCACTCAAAAGTCAGGTCTCTGAAAAACGAATGAAAAAGATATATATTAGGACACGTGGAATTGCTTTGGAATTGCTTTTAATATTTGTTACAGATGTAGAATTTTCTAAAAACGCTTCAATACGTTTGCACCATATATCAAATTGCTCCTTATAGAATCAGTGTGGCTGGGAGCTTTTCTTGGATACAAATCACCGCAAGGATTACTTTTGTTTCTTGTGATATTTTTGAAATATGCAGTCAGTTTATTTGTCTGTGGGGTTATATGACTTATTTGCAGTACGCCGGCATCGTTTTCCATCACCCTTTTAAAGTTGTGTTTAAGAAATGATGCCGCGGTATCGTGACCAATATAGCCACTCTTCGAGTTCAACAATATTCACGAAGTTAAACGTGTTGGTTGACATTTGCACGTTGGTGATGCACCCAGGTATCTGTCAATGGAAACTGTCATTTGTTGGGAACGTATATATACTATCTTGGTTAATCGTTTAGAATCTACAATCCTAACACGTTGCGATATTACTACAGCGGATTGCCATACCTGTTTAAATCTTTTTTCTGCCAGCTTGCCAGGTATAGATTAGCGTGGCAGCCAATAGGTGGAAGGCCGATTTCTTCTGAGATGGCCCAGAGGGGAACTGCCAAGCACGCTGGTAATTTCTGTACAAAGATTCATGCAACATAACAGATGTACTTACTCGTGTGAGTGTGATCTACAACATACCACTTGCATCATCGATTCTCCCATCAACATGCTCTGAAGAATGGAAGCCAACTATGACTGATTTCACGATATTGATGGCACTTGATTTCCATTATAAATCATATGATCGATTATATTTTTATTTAATGCCTTTTTAAAATTCGGTGATGATAGTGGTATACGAAGAATGTCCTCAGATTATCCATCACGCTTGTATATTCCAGTGAAAATATACCATTATCCAGTGACTTATCAAATTCTCTTTGATCATTTTCGGGTAATTCAAGTACCGCATATGATGAACCGGTGTATCTGATATACACCACGGCTGACCTTTTTCCCCGGATTAGACCGAAAGAAGCTGCAATGGGGACAACGCATGCCACATTGTGCTCGAGAGAATAAAGCCCTCGGGAGGCATGCATTGTCGGTGTGTATTAGGTATCTGTTTTATCCAACTATCATCCGAGTTTCAGAGTGAAGCTCCATCTCCTTCGGTCTAATCTGGGTAAAGGTGGTCAGCTGTGGTGTATATCAAATACACAATATGCTATATTTGAAATACACCACTAGTGACTTGTGTTGTCAATATATCACAACGAAACAATCAAAGGAAATTCGAAGAGCCATATTGGATAGATCCAGATTGACTGTCGTACTTTCACGAGCTCAAAGCCAGTACAAAGAAATCAATAATCAAGAAGAAGAACAAGGGTCAGCTTACCGATGGAAGTTCCTGTTTACCCTCTTGCCAGACGTAACCCATGGCCATAAGGCTCAATTGAAGATTTGCTAGTCGCTTTTGTCGATGGCCTATCAGTTTAGTATGATCCAACAATGGCATCTATATTGGAACACAAAGAGGTTTCTATTCGATACAGCAAGCTCTCCACATACGATTTGATCAGAATAAGATATTACCGACTGCTTTATTTTCACTCTAGTCACTTTAAATATTGATAGATCAATATTAGTCGAATGAGATGGGACAATGTTTGAACACTTTTTGGAACAAGCATAACATTTGGTACATGTATTTTCGCCATGGTGATAATTTTTACTTGCTAAGATTTATATTTTTAGCATGTATTTTCCGGTATCATTTACGAATTTTAAATTTATGTGTGGCCTTTAACCTAAACTTCATTTTGTTAGCATTTTTCCCCATTACTAGCGATAATATTTTTTCAATTCTGCATGTTTTATTCAGTGCAATGCCAAAATCTTGTACGTATAGATTAATCTATGCGGGTGCTGATCAACGTCGGTAATGAATAGCCCAATTCAACTGGGGAAATGGTCACCATGGTAACTGTGACAAGTCCTTGAATACCATGTGTTTTACGTCTCCATGGTGTTCAAATGAACAGGCGTAATCAAAGCGCCTGAGACACATACACTGGAAAACGAGTTGGAAATTCAATTGGATAAAGAATAATGGTCCGTGATTAGAATTTTATGGAAAAAACATATCATGTTTTGCTGACATCATTAACCGCTTCTCTCTTGCAGAAAATCATCTTTTGTTTTATATTATTTTTATTTCATACGCATTTGGAATTGATGCTAACTGTTATACGAAATAGGTATTTTGAATATTGACACGGAAATTCGACGGCTGAATATCGAATGACGGATCTGACCCTTGCTGCTTAATTCTGTTGTGGATATCTCAATACGATAACTTATTTCAAATGTTTCAAAAAGCTACCACAGTACGATTGAAAATTGTTGACTGCCGAGATCTGTTCCAGATAAATATAGTCATGAACGTTGAAAACATAGAATTGGAAAAAAATCATTACAGAAGCTGGTTGTACTCAGAAGATATCACATCGCAAGCATATATTCAACAACGGAGAAGTACTACTATCTGGCCAAGTATCACGTGGTCCTATAATTCTTACCTTGTGAAGATGCTCCCGAAAACTGTGATCCTCCAACCGCTGCGGCATACTCTTGGCCACTTCATTCCAGCTATCGAAGTAAGGCGGGAGAAATTCCTGGATAATAAAAATATTGATGAAATAAATATCTAAGGATTGTTACTTCTCAGTCATTAACTTAATAAAGCGTTGTCTAATCGATATACTGCCGCTATGAATGCTACTTATCCACCCGCACTGGATTTTAAGTGAAATAAACTATATTGTCGAATGAAACATCACTTTTTTAAAAATAAACAATAGCTTACTATGTGACGTCGACGGTATCTTAAAGTATAAATAGTCAATCACCAATTTCTGGATAAAATACATTTTATTGTGGGTTTCTGATTTACTGGCGATAAAAATACCACATGCACGCTGTAGGCATAAATCGAGGAAAATATACATGACCTCTTGTGCTAGGCTGAGGCGATATGCCCTAAGATGAATATTCTGTTATTCATCATTGGTGTTCCCATGAACATTCACAATGACACCGAGCTTAAGAAACTCTAAAACATGGGCCTATCAATGATGCGGATTCGAGGATATGAAGATCATGACACCATACTTGAGAGTTGAATATTTCTCGCTTGCAAGAACTAGGTTGTGATCATTCATATTTTCGATTTCTGTCTGACTGTCTGAGTTGGAGAAGGAGCAAGAGCATGAGCAGGTTCGGTGGGAAAACAGGTTTTTAGTTGAAGGAATCGACCAGTCAGAATCAAGTATGCGACCGCCATGTTTGATGATATATAATTTGTAAAGAATCACCCACCATGTTTGACAACGTGCGACCTATCCAGGCCTGGAAGGGCATATCGCCCCTTAAATATATTTCTTACCCCCTGGGCCAGGGAGCTGAAACTTACCACACAATAGCCTTGTGTCAACCTCTATCAGAAAATGTAAAAAATATCCAAGATGGTCGCTTGAATGACGTCACAGTGACGTGATCGGTCACATTTTTCGATTTTTTTTATTTGTGTGCTTTCTTCGCAAAATGTGTACGGTACATTAGCAAATTATAATTTGCTGCGAAATAGTATAGCCTTTATGCGCTTTCCCTCAGGGAAAAGCAGGAATTTCGAAGAAAAATGTCGAAAACATCGCTTTTCAGGTATACATTTTGAATTTACCCATGATACTCTGCTCGGGGGGGGGGGGGGGGCTTATTCAAATATGCTTAAAATGACCCCAATATGATAAACTACAAAGTCACGGAGAATCAGCTCTAACTTTTTGTCGTTCCGGAGCTAGGGTGGTAGGGGAGGGCATAATGGCCCCCAGGCCTGGTAGGGTTGAGTGTTAAATGGGTCAGCTCAACAATTGCGAGATTGATGTGTTTTTTTATGAAAGGAAAAAAACCCATAGAAGATGAACAAAGCTAACATACAAAGTTGACATGAATACTGGCATGATAATCTGAAAGGAATTGTGTGCCCTGTTTGACCACTTAAAATATCACAGCAGGACTTTTTTTGTGAGTGAGTGGTTACTGCAGTGGTTTCTTTCTGCCATATGGTGATTGCATTCACGGTAATTGGCACTGAGGAAGCACGTGTATAAGGTTTGAATGTTTCAATTAGGAACAAATGTGAAAGCGAAAATTCTAAAACAGAACGGAATGCCCAAATACTTGTAAAACAAATACCCACCTACAGGTAAATAATTATGATGTTAACCCTGCTCCCCCTTACCACATGTTCTATATTCTCTCCGGGACGACATCAACCTGAGAGCTGACACTCCGCGGCGTTGTAGCTTATCATATTGTGGTCATTCTGAGTCTGTTTGCATAACCATCAACCCCGAATATTCTTGCCTTTGTGCGAGGAAAAGTGGGCAAAAGGTATAAATAAAAATTCGAATAATCTGACCAAAAAGTCGTCCAAAAATGACTTCTTTGACAATGATGTCACTGTGACGTCATCATGACGGCTATCTTGGAATTTTTTCACATTTTCTAGTACAGCATGACCCAAGGGTACAGTGTTATGAGTCTCAGTCTCAGGTCAAGGGCCAAGAGAAATATTTATGGGGGTCTGGACAGGTCCCAAATCGCCCAGGTCAAATACGGTTATATGGTTCACTTAAACTATTTCGAGATTGATATGCTTTGTGGCGAAAGAAATGAAAGATCTGGAAGATGAAGACAGGCTAACATAAAAAGTTGACCTGAATACCGATACTCTGAATCTGTGAAGTGCCCTTTATGATCACAAAGAATGTCACAGCGTAATTTTTTTCTTTCATTTTCTCGTTTATGAAACAGGGCAAAGTTGAGTGGTTTCTTTCCGTCAATATGTTTATTGAATTTTTCACGATATTCATGCACCTGTTTTTGACTAGAATGTTTCAATTAGGAACAAATGATGGGAAAAGTGGAAATTCTAAAAACAAAATACTTGTAAAACAAATACCAGCCTATGTAAATAATTACATAAGATGTGCGATTTAAATTATGATGTGAACGGGGTTTACTCCACGCAAAGTAAACTAGCAGGTCTTTCAGCAAATTGAAACTTGGGAAGTATGGCCTACTTCTCCCAAGCTTGAGTAAACTTCACTATCTATTCAATCCGCTTATATTCTCGGTACATGTGTTCTGAATTTCAATAATGTTCAATGTAATATCAGCGCTAACAATCAAATATTCGGGAGGGCTGGGTCCCTGGAGCCTACCCGACTTCATTCTGGATCTTACAGTATCTTGTATAAACAGGTGGAGAATGGGTCGCGTTTACTCTGGTATCATGTGCAAGCATAAACAAGTGGACAATGAGTTTTTGGCTTAGATGAAATTTGTCATTTCTGTACAAATGTGGGCATTCTCTATATATATACGCTAATGTGTCGTAGTCTGTCCGCCTCTATACACTAACCTATGGTTGGCCATCCCTGCCACAATTCGTATTTACAGGTTACCTGTAAATAATATATACCATGGTATAAAATGCCAAGCCTGCCATAATTCGTATTTACACGATGCCTGTAATTATTTTGTACCATGGTATATAAAATCGCCAAGCCTGCCATAATTCGTATTTACAGGATGCCTGTAATTCATTTAGCCGTAAGTCGTAAATTTACGCCTTTTTATTATTTCCAACAATGATATGCGCTTTTACAAATTTGATGCCGGGTTTTACGCAACCTCCAAACAGGGTTATCTCCATTCCTGCCAGTCGATCGACCCTGCCCTCAGTAAATTATACAGGGCGAAAAAACGCCCTGGCAGTCTCCGCACAGTGAGTCATTACCAAGCCATGTAGCCTTTGTCGGAGATTAAAAGTGCGAGATTATCCGAACTGCTCTGTATCGCAACAACTTGAATTAATCAGAATTAATCAACTGCAGCACATCTGGGGGATGAGGCAGACAAAAGACAACAAACATTCGGTGACTACGGGTAATTAAATAACTGTTTATCTCTTTACAACAACAACAACATTTGGCCTACATCAAGGCTAACGGTCGTTTGTTTGAAAACAAATCAGCGATGCTTGTTTTGTCGGAATTAAATGGTCCCGCACATTCACATCTGTAAAATTATATATCCTTGTATGTAGTATGTGGATAAGGACTGTTTTTGGCTGGTAAAATTCAGGTTTTGTGAAATGATGTTTTGGTACATGGCTATATGTTAATTGACTGAGGGCAGGGTCGATCGACTGGCAGAAGGGGAGATAACCCTGTTTGAGGTTGCGTAAAGCCCGGCACCACATTTGTAAAAGCGCATATCATTGGTGGAAATAATAAGAAGGCGTAAATTTACGACTTACGGCTAAATGAATTAAATGGATCCTGTAAATACGAATTATGGCAGGCTTGGCGATTTTATACCATGGTACAAAATAATTACAGGCATCCTGTAAATACGAATTATGGCAGGCTTGGCATTTTATACCATGGTATATATTATTTACAGGTATCCTGTAAATACGAATTGTGGCAGACTTGGCATTTTATCTCATGGCGCAAAATAATTACAGGCATCCTGTAAATACGAATTATGACAGGCTTGGCATTTTATACCATGGTGTATATTATTTACAGGCACCCTGTAAATGACGAATTGTGGCAGGGATGGCCAACCATACTAACGCGTATATTCATACGCCCTCTAAATTTCAAGTAAGGTCGGTATTTATTTAATCGTACATCCCAGTTATGGACAGAATTTGAACATATGTACTCCATAAGTGAGAGGAATACTTCCCTATGTAAGCAACGACTCTAAATATATATTCGCCTATATAAAATATCCTCTCATACACGTACGTTGGAAAACTGTATATACGTGTGTAATTCTTTTTTAATTAAGTTAAAAACCATCCACACGTACACCTTCTTAATTTGTGAACAATGTAATGTGCCGTTCAACTTTGAGTCAATAGAAATATATTAGAAGCCCCCTCAACCCGCATCCATATCGAATTCTATGAAAGTCTGCAAACGCACTACTATACATTGCTCTTGCTTCGTGCATTACGAAGAGTAGAAAGGAAATCACTTATTATATTTACGAGACAGGAGATCTCCCCTTGTTATTTTCACTGGTTTTTTTTTTCATTGTTAACGCTGCTGGTATATATTAAGAGTAAATCATTCTTCAAATCTGACCGATTGGTGATACTCTATCGTAACGCATGCATTTTGGTTAAGTGTCCTCCATGTCACGTATATCGAGTTTAACCCATTCGTCCTGACAATTTTGACCATTTCATGATGATATCGACAATGTCATCAACAGGAATACACCAGAGATCTACCAGAACCTATAATATATTACGCAGTTTCAAAGAAGACAATAATCCAAGCTTTCCAACAATTTGTAATGTCATTGCATCATTCGTCCGGACATTCCCCCTTCCTGTACATGTATGCCATTGCCGAGAGATTGTTGTTCGGTTTTTGTTTTTTTTTCATTGGTACTCAAGTAAGCTCTTAAATCGCAAGTGTTGTATTTAACATTATAAATGACCAAGGCGTGATAACATTATATAAAGTGTTATATTCAACATTACAGTGCTGAATAACATGATCAATACAACAATTTACCTCGGACAACTATTGAAGTCTTTCAATATTGCCAAGTATGTCTTGTTAACACAATTAGCACATATCAGCACGCATTTCACAGTATCATAGTTATTCCACCAATAGTACAATTAGTATGCATTGATTTTCAGGTATACATTTTGAATTTATCCATGATCCTCTGCTAAGAAAGTTTCAACTCTAACTTTTCTGTCCTTCCGCAACTAGGATAGAAAGTTAGGTGGAGCGGGGAGGCATAATGGCCCCCATGCCTGCAGGGTTGAGTGTTAAATGGGTCAGTTCAACAATATCGAGATTGATGTGTTTTGTGACGAAAGGAAACAAAATCTAGAAGATGAACAAAGCTAACATACAAAGTTGACATGAATACCGGCATGATTAAGATTATTAGGCCAATAATACACGATCGTTTAAGGGTGCACCGATACGGTAAAAAGGAGGCGAATCTTCACATGTTAATAGTGTCGAGTATGTCTTGTTAACACATTCAGCACATATCAGCACGCATTTCACAGTACCATAGTTATTCCACCAATAGTACAGTGAGTATGCATTTACGGTGTGCTTGTTTAGCTAGCATCATTGGTGAAGGAACGACGGATCATACACTCTTCCATTGTCAGAGCTTCTTCCTTTTTCGTCGGTGTATGCATGTAAAGATTGCGAAATATGATGCTATTTGAATGGCATATCACCATATATCAAAGACCAGAAGGCGCAGTCACCATATCGTATGTTTTTTCGTGTCCAGGATTTGATCTGACGCTTCGTAGCATAATTAATTTGATATATAGTAGCCTGTCACTACTTAAAAAATATTCTGGGGAAATACCATCATAACAATAATTCAAACAGCCCTTGTCTTTGAAATTTCAGCGTTTTGTTCTCGTATATACCTTTGATGTACAGTATATGATATGTGTTAATATGGACTCTTTATACTAACCAGTGGGTCTTCCAACAGAAATCCAACCTCTTCTGATATATGAAAATCCTTTAAATCCATCTTTGAAACCATCAGTAAGCGATCTGCCCCCGCGTCTAGTTCTGTCTACTTGGCCTCCCGGTCACGTTCTCTCTGCTCCTCAGTATATATCACCACCTTTATGACCTTTAACGCCGCTCACATCTATTCGGCGCAACTGTTCAGTGCACTCACGCGTGTATTTTCTGCAGATAATCTAAATCCACAGTCGTGTGGTACAGGCATGGAGGTTATATAATATAGACCCATGGTGCAGTTAACCTCGATGTTATCAGTAATTTTCATCAATTTTTCCATTTAGTGTTACTATCAGATAAACTAAACTCACAACCATTCCATATAATTGTGGTGTGTAGTGGAGAACAGCTGTTATAGGTATAAGAAAAATAATTTCAAAAGCATTTAACCCCTTACCTGAACTGAGGCCGTTGGGCAGAGTGCTGTTGCTCCGTAATGAAGAACAGTTGAGAGTTGGAACATAAAGATATCGTAATGGAGTGATTAGGGGCCTATTTACGTAATCCTCCAAGCAAAGCGTCGTGGGCAAATTCAAAATGGCGGTCAGGAGGGTACAAATGAAAAGATGCTGCCATTCTTTGAATGAAAGTGTCACTTTTATTTTACATCAAAATTATTTGATAATTCATTTTATAATTAATGCGGAAGAAATTACAAAACTAAATATCGAAAATGGGCTTTTTGAAACATAGCGTCGCTGTGACATCAAAATCCAAGATGGCCGCTTCGATGAGGTCACAGTGACGTCATTTTCAAAAGTCAGATTTTTCGATTTTTTTATTTATATAATTCTTCCGCAAAAACTGCATAATAAATTAGTACATTAGTTTTTGGCTCACCTTTCTCCACGCAAAAGCGGAAATTTGAAAAAAACGACAAAAACATAACTTTTCTGGTCGCCATTTTGAAGTTACCCATGATCCTCTGTCCGTGATGTTATGCAACTAGGCTCAAAATGACCCCAATATGATGAACTGTAAAGTCAGCTCTCAAGTGTTTGTCGTTCCGGAGATGGCGCAGAAAGTTTAGTAGGGGGGGGGGGGTGGTATAATGCCCTCGCCCCCCCCCCACCCCCACCGCTCGGCCTGATAGGGTTAACAAAGCAATGATAGTGCTTGTTTTGACCCATCCAGTTCAGTTTACCAAAGAGTATTGTATGTAGTGCGCATGATGCGGGGTGGACACTTGTACACATTAAATGAACGATGATTAAAATTTATGCGGATGATGCTTCCAGGCTACGTCGAAACGGGATTGAAGGCGCAGTCACCATATACTCTGATAGACCATTACATGGGTCCACCATCCTCTGACCAAAGGAATATTCCCTAACATTGATACTTTCTGTGTATAGCTTCATGCTATGCCCTCTAGTAAGGGAGTTGACCCTTTGGAACAAACTGTCTGGATTAAGATCATCTTGATGCTGCAATACCTTGCAAATCTGTATCATTACAAGCGTCTGGTGCGTCATTCATAACTCAGCCGTCGTCCATTAAAGAATATCCGCGTCCATAATGCAAAGACCTAGTCCATATTCCATATAACAGTATTAGCACCAAATTCAAAAAGGCAATCCTAGTATACATAAACATAGGCTAGTTTCCTGCAAGAGAGAAGCGGTCAATAGTTTTCAATCATGCCGGCCAGACATCATGATGTTTCAAAAATATCAAATCCGTATCGCTGATCAGTATTCTTAATTAATAATATTCGTTGTAAAGTCGTCATCTAGAGAATGATGTATCTCAGTCACGCTTTGATTGTGACTGTTCATATGAGCACCATGAGGATCTTGAAGTACATGGGCTCAAACGGCCCCTAGCCCAGGGTTGAGCGAAATTAGACACAAGTTTCGAAATGTAACGCCACAGATCTTGCACGCTACGCTCGTATTTTGCTATCAGCATGCGATATGTATCGTCAAATTGGAGAAACTTTGAGTGGAGGCGCTTGGTGGTATAGCCCTGTTTTATAAGTTTCTGCAACAATGATTTATGACGTTGATTAAAATCGTCAAATTTAACACAGAATCTAGCAAATGCTACTAGGCGAGATATGTATACGCCATATGCAGGTCCCACTGGAATATTACTATCCAGAAAGGGATAGTTTACGATGTCGAAATTGTTATCATGTCTTTTGTCATAAAGTTGACGAGAGAGAAGGCGCGCTTCGTTATTATACAGACATAGGTCTAAATATGACGTGCCTGTAGGGTTATCTGTAGTTTCCTTCAAATCCAGTGAAAGTGGATATATATCCTTCACCGCCTCATTTATATAGCGATTATCCGAGAAGATCGTCTATATAGCGTTTAGTGAATGAGAAGGAGGGGGCTTTGAATGGATCGGTTTTTGAAAGCGCCTGCATATAGTCATATTCATAAGAGAGCAGATATAGGTCAGCGAACAGTGCACAATTAGTACCCATTGGAATACTGTTGATATATTGTGTTGCCAAATTTCACATAGATATTTTTAATGAGAAATTCAAGCAACTCTATAAACAAAGAAACATCCCATGAATGATATCTCTTGTATGTAGTAGAGCTGAAGAATGCTATATGACTTCCGACATTAATATATCTACGATCAGTTTTCCTGAACACAGATACTATTAATGAACTTATAGACGGTCAATATGGTCCTGATGAGGGACTGTAGTATAGAGAGTCGAGAAATCCCATGTGGATACATGTCTGCGCGGTATGTGACTTTTAGCATCAAGTTTTTTCGTAAGACATTTTTGAGTTTTTCAATATCCACATACATTCAACGCCAGAGTTTTTAGAAATAGTGGCGCAATACCTTTCCTCAAAATACTTTTACCTGATGAAGGGCCCTCATCAACAGGGTTGAAAGAAGCTTGTTGGTGCAGCTTCTAGAACCAGCTGCGAATTTAGCTTTGTATTGTGATTTATGCATTTTGGGAGTCCATGCCCTGGAGAAGTCGCCTATATCTCTCTCTGAGAAGGTCTAATGATGTAAGTCTCTCATGGAACTCTACGTTTATATGTGTTGTAATTTGAGGCGACGAATCATCTTGAATGCCCTGCGCTTGACTCCTTAAGGCGAAGATAACACAAATAGTGAAATAAAAACAAGCGGTCCCCATACTATTTGCAGAAATATTCCCTTATTTGTGTATGCATTGTCTATCACTGGATTAGTAGAGAAAAGAATCCGTTTTTATGTTTCAGGCTGATTTGCCAATGTCAAATGTTCTTCAGTTTACCATTTAAAGCAGAAAAGACTTTTTAGACTGATTTGCCAATGTCAAATGTTCTTCAGTTTAGCATATAAAGCAGAAAAGGCTCTTTAGACTGATTTGCCAATGTCAAATGTTCTTCAGTTTACCATATAAAGCAGAAATGGCTCTTTAGACTGATTTACCAATGTCAAATGTTCTTCAGTTTACCATATAAAGCAGAAAAGGCTCTTTAGACTGATTTGCCAATGTCAAATGTTCTTCAGTTTACCATATAAAGCAGAAATGGCTCTTTAGACTGATTTGCCAATGTCAAATGTTCTTCAATTTACCATATAAAGCAGAAAAGGCTCTTTAAACTGATTTGCCAATGTCAAATGTTCTTCAATTTACTATATACATCATAAAGGCTCTTTAGACTGATTTGCCAATGTCAAATGTTCTTCAGTTTACCATATAAAGCAGAAAAGGCTCTTTAGACTGATTTACCAATGTCAAATGTTCTTCAGTTTACCATATAAAGCAGAAAAGGCTCTTTAGACTGATTTGCCAATGTCAAATGTTCTTCAATTTACCATATAAAACAGAAAAGGCTCTTTAAACTGATTTACCCATGTCAAATGTTCTTCAATTTACCATATAAAGCAGAAAAGGCTCTTTAAACTGATTTGCCAATGTCAAATGTTCTTCAGTTTACCATATAAAGCAGAAATGGCTCTTTAGACTGATTTGCCAATGTCAAATGTTCTTCAGTTTACCATATAAAACAGAAAAGGCTCTTTAGACTGATTTGCCAATGTCAAATGTTCTTCAGTTTACCATATAAAGCAGAAAAGGCTCTTTAGACTGATTTGCCAATGTCAAATGTTCTTCAGTTTACCATATAAAGCAGAAAAGGCTCTTTAGACTGATTTGCCTATGTCAAATGTTTTTCAGTTTACCATATAAAGCAGAAATGGCTCTTTAGACTGATTTGCCAATGTCAAATGTTCTTCAGTTCACCATATAAAGTAGAAAAGGCTCTTTAGACTGATTTGCCAATGTCAAATGTTCTTCAGTTTACCATATAAAGCAGAAAAGGCTCTTTAGACTGATTTGCCAATGTCAAATGTTCTTCAGTTTACCATATAAAGCAGAAATGGCTCTTTAGACTGATTTGCCAATGTCATATGTTCTTCAGTTTACCATATAAAGCAGAAAAGGCTCTTTAGACTGATTTGCCAATGTCAAATGTTCTTCAATTTACCATATAAAGCAGAAAAGGCTATTTAGACTGATTTATCAATGTCAAATGTTCTTCAATTTACCATATAAAGCAGAATTTTTCTAATGCTTGTGAAATATGAACAAAATATAATGACAGCAGTTTATTCGATAAATGGGGCATTTTAAGCCCTATGCAAGAGGGGTATGTGTGAGGAATTGGGGTGTGAGTGGGAAAATATTTTTGGGAACATCCTCGAGGCTTTTGTAAGGCTAACCTATTGGAATTGAGTTGTATGAATTTTGGGAGCATCAAATCATAATAAAAAGCCTAAGGAGCACCCTTCATTGTCTGATCATTAAAAATGACAGGTCCACATTTTCGTCGGACATATTTCACTTTAGAACGGCTTTTAATAGATATAAATGATAACGTTATGGCAGGGTATCAAAATTTGTTTACGTTTACCCTAATGTGAGGTTTCTGGATACTACGGGTGAAAAATTCAGCCTGCTTTAATAATTCTCATAGGCACATGGAAATGAAACTGATCTACTCCTTGAATCAGCATGCTTATATCTGTTATTGTTCCAAAAGATCTGGAGCGGTTTAGTAAGGATTTGGTCGCCACGATGTGCGGTTTGTAGTGCCAAAATTCTTCAGATAACTTAAAAAATAATATCTTGTCGTTTGATCCTGAATTTTCCAGGCCCTGGGTCTTAGTGTTTTTGATTAGCAGCATCTTAAAGTAGTGCATTTGTGCAAAATCAAATTTCTCTCCGTAAACATAGTGAAGCCAGTCCAGTTCCAAAACAAACTTCGCCTCGAAATGTTCTGGACTGGTTTCATATGTTTACAGAGAGAAAAAGGTGCTGCTTTCAGTCGAAATTGACGACTTTGCACAAATTCACCACTTCAAGACGCTGTTATTGAAAAAATCTTACTACCCATACAGGTCTGGAAAACATTTAGATAATACAACAGTATTATTTTCGATACTTTAAGCTGACCGAACAATTACTTTTCTTTCATTTCAGCACTCGTAACCGCACCAAAACCTAACAAAACCACGCCAGGTCCTTTCATGGTTGTTCTCAAAAGAGCACAATTAAACTTTGTCCAATCCCAATTATCTGTACCAGGAGGTACTCCATCTGACCTAGAGTGGACAATCACGCTAACTAAGTAGCCAGATTATGTTACAGAAATTGGAGGTTATATCCTGTGTTGAAAGGGCTAAGTTGAAACTGCGTGGTGCACTCACCCATGACATTTCTGAGATGGAGGTCATTACGACATGTACATTTTATCATTACAATTTATCCGGGATACGGGTTATCTTAGTGTCAATTTATTGACCGTCTCTATTTGTTTGTCCGACCAATACTATCCGAGTTTTCGATCTAAAGGTCATGAAAGACCATCAAAATATTTATGGAGTCACCATGCGTAATATAAAATTAAATAGAAAAGTCGCCGGCATTCAAACTGAACGTTCTTTTTCTTCCTTCTTCTTCTTCATTTTCTCCTTCTTTTGTGTCAGCTAGCCATGGGGCCAAAGAAAGCGATATCAGACAGAAAAAATATTCACCGGAATGGCATCCAACGCGCACTGGGGGCCGTGAACATCAAACATATATATTACATATTTTTGTAAGTATATTGAACAACCAGTTTTCGCCGAAAGCTGCTGGAATTTTATTGATAAAGCTGCAGGGTTACCGAGGGTGACATGAAGAAAAAGATAAAATGAACATCCAACAGTCAATGGGAACTGACTGTCCCTGCTGCTAGCCAATCTGCGGTCCCTCGTAAAATAACTGCATCTCTTATTCAAGTTAGATCTTACAACACCGTCAGCACAGCTTTGTCTCGTACCAAGCCCTAGGGCCTACTTACCTCCCTTCTGCCATTATATGGCCTACAGGGCCCCAAGCCAAATTGAAGACGGTCGTTGGTCAAGATACTAGACCACAGCACAGGTTTGAAAAATAGAGACTTGATAATTTCTCAAGTTACAGAGTACTGTAAATTAAAGCTTAAGTTACGCTGATCGTTTTAGTATGTTTGGATTTATCAACACCGTAACGTAAAAAACACAAAAAGATTGTATTTTGATATGCATTAGCGTGTAGGAAGCCGAGGTCCACCAGAAGTCTGAAGGCAAAGGACAGATTCAAAATAATAGCTGTATCTATCCGAGCTAGTGACTTTAGTAACTGATATGGCGCGTTGACTCAGTGATATGAGGCAAGTCTCCCAGATTTAGATTATCTTCAGTCTGTTAGTGTTGAGATTTGGTTATCTTACTATAACTATCACGGTCTCTGTTTCTTTGTTTGTTTGTTTGTTTGTCTGGCCCGTACTGTCACAATTTTGCTCCAAATGTCACAAAACTTCGTCATGATATTTGACGCTCATTGGGAGTGGTGAAAATGTGTGACGCTATGGGGGATCCTCCATGCCCCCAGTTCCTAAATGTAAATTTCCCTCTACACCACCCAAACTGATGGTGTTATCAACACAGGACGAGGTTAATGATAAAAGGGAGGGAACTCATGTCAGGGCGCGTTAGTCTGACAGAACTTACAGTGAAGAGATAGAGATGTTTTGAAACAGCTGAAATCTACCTCAAAATATTCTGTGAGACGGCATAAAGGGGAGGGAAATCATGATCTGTTGGCGAAGAAATGAATAGAGGAGAGAAAATTTCACCTCACGACAGCACGACAGTGCGACAGTCTCCATTCTACCTTACTAAGATGGAATAAAGGGAAGAGAAATCTATCTCAAAATATTCTACGAGACGGGGATCAAGGGGAGAGAAATCTACCATGATCTGTTCGATGAAGAGATTAATAGAGGAGAGAAAACCTTACCTCACGACAGCACGACAGTGCGACAGTCTACATTATATCTTACTAAAGATGGAATAAAGGGGAGAGAAATCTATCTCAAAATATTTGCGAGACGGGGATAAAGGGGAGAGAAATCTACCACGATCTTTTCGGTGAAGAGATGAATAGAGGAGAGAAAACCTTACCTGACGACAGGAGCTTGGGAACTGTCGCACTGTCGTGCTGTCGTGAGGTAAGTCTTTCTCTCCTCTATCCATCCCTTCACCGAAGATGTCGATGTAGATTCCTCTCCCCTTTATCGCCTCTCACAGAATATATTGATTCAGGTTTCTCCCCCCCTTAATTCCGTCTTTAGTAAGGTAGCTTGGAGACTGCCGCACTGTCGTGCTGTCGTAAGGTAAGGTTTTCTCTCCTCTATACATTTGCCTAATATGTTGAGGTAGATTTCTCTCCCCTTTTTGCCGTCTCCCAGGAAATAATGAGGTAGATTTCTCTCCCCATTATTCTGTCTTCAGTGCGGGAGCTTGGAAACTGTCGCACTGTCGTGTTGTCGTGAGGTAAGTTTTCTCTCCACTATCTATCCCTTCACCGAATAGATCATGGTACAACTCTCTCCCCTTTATCGCCTGTCACAGAATATGTTGATTCAGATTTCTCTACCCCTTAATTCCGTCTTTAGTAAGGTAGCTTGGAGACTGTCGCACTGTCGTACTGTCGTGAGGTGAGGTTTTCTCTCCTCTATACATTCGCCGAATAGGTGAAGGTAAATTTCTCTCTCCTTTTTGCCTTCCCGCAGGAAATATTGAGGTAGATTTGTCTCCCCTTTATTCTGTCTTCAGTACAGGAGCTTGTAGACTTTCGCACTGTCGTGTTGTCGTGAGGTAAGCCTTTCTCTCCTCTATCCATCCCTTCGCCGAATGAGTCGAGGTAAATTGTCTCCCCTTGATCGCCTTTCGCAGAATATATTGAGACAGATTACCCTCCCCTTTATTCCGTCTTTAGTAAGGTAGCTGGGAGTCTGTCGCACTGTCGTGCTGTCGTGAGGTAAGTTGTGCTGTCCTCTATCCATTGATCCCTTCACCGAATATGTTGAGATAGATTTCTCTCCCCTTTATCGCCTCTCACAGAATATACTGATTCAGATTTCTCTCCCCCTTAATTCCGTCTTTAGTAAGGTAGCTTGGAGACTGTCACACTCTCGTGCTGTCGTGAGGTAAGGTTTTCTCTTCTCTATACATTCGCCGAATATTTTGAGGTAGATTTCTCTCCCCTTTTTGCCGTCTCGCAGTTCTGTCTATAGTAAGGTATCTTGGCCCGGAGACTGTCGCACTGTCGTGCTGTCACGAGGTAAGTGTTTCTCTCCTCTATCCAGCCCTTCACATAACATGATGTCGAGGTAGATTTCTCTCCCCTTTATCGCCTCTCACAGGATATATTGATTCAGATTTCTCTCCCCCCCTAATTCCGTATTTAGTAAGGTAGCCTGGAGACTGTCGCACTGTCGTGCTGTCGTGAGGTGAGGTTTTCTCTCCTCTTTACATTTGCCGAATATGTTGAGGTAGATTCTCTCCCAGATCTATATGCCCCAGTTCCCAAAATTTTCCCCTTTAATACACTGGCACAATACTGGAAATGAATGTGAAACGTTTTTACTTCTCTAACGTGGGATAATGGATGTTTCAGATCCACAGAGTGCGCAGGGTCCCCAAGACAAACTGTCATGCTACTGGGAACGCATTCGGGCACTGATCCTGGCCAACGAGGGAGTTCGATTCAACCTGTCACCTTGTCTGGATCAAGGAGGTTGGAAAGGAAGACCTGTAATGACAACCAAAGCAAATTAATGCAATACTGACATATAATTCTTTGAGCAGGTATACAGGATTCAAATCGTGGTAGCGTACAATCCCTGCAAAGAAGATCCCTACTCTATGAATTATCTGTACTCTTATAGTTATCATTAACCGAAGTTCAATAGAAAATATATACAAAATATATATAGCCCTAGCTATAACGCGAGCAGGCCTGGTTACAGCCACAGTCTGGTCACGACTGGTTCTCTCATGGATGGGTCCAGCTTCTATCTTCCTTCCCCAGGGTTTTGCAGTAGGATCCAGCGTCTATCGTCCTTCCCCAGATATACGTGGTAAGGTCCAGCGTCTGTCTTCCTTCCCCAGGTCTTCGTTCACTCCCGTATGGATGAACACTGCGTCGTGCCTCGTCTTACACGACTAGGCCCCTCCGTGGTTATGTCCGGCGTGTGTCTTTCTTCCCCCGGTCTTCCTCCCTCGGGTGGTATGGACTTCTCGTCGTCGTCGTGTCTCGTCTTACACGACTAAGCCCCTCCAAGCGTTGATAACCGTCAATGGATGCGGACGGCCTGGGCACGACAGTACTATCACAGTACAAAGGCTTCTACGGCACCGGCCCGTCTCTCTGTAACACCGCAGGACTATTCAACTGCACGGCTCACCACAGCAGCAGACGGCACCCCTCGTAGGAATACACCCCCAGGCTTCAGCGGCCCCGCTCACGGCGACTCACTCCGGGGCCCGGCTCCAAGGATGAATCATCAAGGCTAGAGTGCACGGCTACACGGTCCACGTAGGATCGGACATCAATAACACACGGTGGATAGGCAGGCACCTGGTCTAGTAACCCTCTCCCTATACTACTGTATGGGCACCTGGAATCGGCACCCTCCTTCTATACTACTGTATGGTCAACTAGTATAGGAACCCTCCTTCTATACTACTGTATGGTCAACTAGTATAGGAACCCTCCTTCTATACTACTGTATGGTCAACTAGTATAGGAACCCTCCTTCTATACTACTGTATGGTCAGTTGACCCTTGAACCCTCTCTCTATACTACTGCAGGGTCTTCCGCAATAGCTGGGCATCAGGTCTAGGATTCCCCTTCTATATACTACTGTATGAGACAGTAGTAATCTATCATTGGCCGTGAATTACTCAATATATGTACAGGTTGGTGAGAGACTGTACTTATGGAGGCGTGAATGAATAATCGTTCATCGTACGATTAACTGGGTAGATGTATATTTATCAAGCTATAGGCTCGAACCTATAGCTTGTGGGTGTTAGCGTGAATGTATTTCAACCCGTGGGTTGTGGTTTGAGTACATGAGTGCATGAATAATTGTTTATGTAGGAACTGTGTATGATTTGGTTTAGCTATGTCCTCTTCACAGAGACTCGCATCTCCTACCGGATATAGCTTAATAGATACACTAACCACAGCGCAATCCCTGAACAACTGTGCGATACGGTTGAAGGCAAGGAGAGATGCGGCTAATGTATGGCCATGCTATCGACACTAACGCCGTTAGTTAATTCCCAGAGCTGAGCCTGTACTAGCGTACAGTAGAGATTAAGAATAACCATTGGCGATAAGTGTCTATACTCTAACTTCCAGCGCAATATCCGTTCAACTGTGCGATACGGTTGAAGGCGGATAGAGATCGAAGCAGAGTAAACACAGCCCGGGCATGTGAATGTAAGTGTGTGTAATGAATGCTACGATGTTATAATATTCGGCGGCCTGGTCACGGCCCGGCGGCGGCACAAATTCGGCGGCGGCACTTCTCCAATTCGGCGGCGGCCTTTCTCCGGCCCGGCAATGTATTGGATTTCTTCTCCCCAAATGATTTGTGCGTGTTCTCACCTCGAAGTTTCTGCTCGTCCCTCTGTCGTTTCAGCGGGAGTCCGGCTTATATAGGGCTACCGCTCTTCTGTGGATAAAGGTAGAAACAGACGTCGAAGATTCCAGCGCCCTCTTTATTGTCAAATTACAACACTTCCCGATCAGTTTATCTAGACTTCGCTGGATAAATATGGCTATGGAGGAACAAACCATAATTCATAACGGACGTAACTGGTAAATCTCAGCTTCCAACTCCCTCTAGTTAATTCATACGACGACCGCAAAGTTCACTGTCCTAATCTGCATATTCTCTGAAACCGACTTCCGGATTCCTGACTGACGTCATCTACAGCGAAGCGAGTAGCTCACCAGGGTCCCTTCCACCGTCCCGACTGGTCGTTTGAGATAACTTCACCGGGACTTCGAGGCATTGTCCGTCTCCCGGATTATTATAGTTCATTCTAGGAAAATTACAGCGTTGGATTCCACCAGGTAAGTGAACCGCACACATAAACACAATGTAACTTTCGATTTCACATAGTCACGTAACATTCAGAAGCTGTGATTTATGAAAGGGGTCGTTGTCAACCTGCACTTTCGTTACAAATGTAATACATTGCTTCGTTCAATGCTCTCTCGCTATTTTGAGAGCTCCAGATTTTTGGGAACATGGGGCATGGAGGGTTCACCGACTCTGTCTGTGATCATCGACATAGGGGGAAAATCGCGCTCAAGTTAGTACCACATCCATCCCCTGAGGGCGCGCTGCAATAAATAACATCGCTTGATTACTCGAAATTTACAATGCGAAATGTATATTAGGTGCGTGGGAGGTGTTATTTTTAATTCTTCCACACCCCAGGTGTTTTACCAAATACTGACCTTATTACATATAAATGAGGAAGCCCAGGTGACATCTAATTCCATTAGGTGCTACCTCACAACCAATCGGTGTAGATTATATGACGTCATAACTTTCTTCGCATGTCCAGTTGAACTCGCCCAGAAGGGTAATAGGATTGAAATGGATATCAAAATTTAACGTTTGCCTTTATCTTCTTTTACATCCTGTTGCCGTACATCATGGAGCTAATTAAAGTTGGAGAAACACTTTTTTCCGCAGAGATTTATTCAAAGTTGTTGATGTCATCAAGCCTTTTTGGACGTATGATAGGTACACAATTCAATTGTTGGATGACGAAAGAATTTCACATGTATTCTAAAACCAAGGGTCACGCTTGCGTCATTTTGATCGTTAATGACGTTTTGTCACGCCCCTATAGGTGCCATACTGTGGACTCTCCAACCCGTTTCGATTACAGGCACGCGACTTGCAGGTGTTGCTTTCTTCGATTAATTGACGGGCCAAAGCATTTTTTTGTCAAAGTCATGGTGGAAATTTGGAGGCGAAACCGAGCATTTATAAAGAATAGAAACCATTGCCCATTGTAGTGTAAACAAGGAAAACCTCGTAGTTTCCAATCCATACCTAGATATTCGATTATCGTGTGAAAGTTGAACCAATAGGAATGATGTCTACGAAAGCCATGTTTTTGTCACGTGATAGTTTAACCCACAGAGAGAAGGATTGATTATAGCCTTTTTTACTCCAATCGATATACCAATGCAGATGTATATTATACTGCCATGTATTTACATGGACGCTATTGGAAAGATTGAAAAGATATTCTGAACTTGAAGAGTACAACGCGCATGCGTAACTTAGCCTTACCATATTGAGGCGTTCTTGTTCAAGTATCATAAGACAAAAGACATCAGTGAAGTATTTCAGCGACCTCATCATTACGTCATCGAAACGGAAGTACACATATCGAAATACATGTATAAGAAAGAGTCAAAGAATAAGAAGTGTTAACTTAGTGGGGAGAAAGCAGCTCTACTGATAACCATATAAGGGATATACTCGAAAACAGGAAAGCAATATATTTGGATCCAAGTTTATTTGATCAGTTGATTATATAACTGTTCAATATAATATATACAATAGCAAACCTCCTCAAACATATTTCATACATAACATTCAGTGTTCATCAAGTTTAATAAATACATAGATTTGACAACTTTTCCAACATCACATTTAATACGCTGCGCATATCACTAAGTTAATAATATTTTTACCTAAACCTCCGACCTTCGTTGTAGTTGATGTAACGTCGATAAAGAGAAGACCGTATGGCGAACAGATGGCACCACCTTAATTTTCTTCAATACGCATGTAGAAATCGGCATATCTAACACAATGCTTTTCTATGGAAACAACTTCTTTAATGCTATGGAGTTGACGTTTCGTTGAGAGCTACTTCCAACTTGTTCAAACCTAATGAACAACTTGATGGCCGCATCCCATGCGAATTTCGCGGGCCATCAACTCAATGCTTTATTTAAATTTCACGGTACATGTTTTAGTTCAGTTAAGATCTTTACAAGCGCTATATTTTAGAATAAATAAAAAACAAAGAGAGAACAAAGGGAGATATAACAAAAGAAAAGTTCGCCGATCTGTTTTGGTCAGGTTATACTGGTAAAGATATTAAGTTCATTGCACTTGTAATCGCGTGGATGATTCCGTTGTCTTTGTCCTCTATCGTCCGCACAAAACCGTCCAGAAAAAAAACTGGAGAACCATGGCCGACGTCAGGGTTTCTCGAGAGGAGGTCCTTTCTTATGCTTACTTATTAGAGAGCCCAGTAATACGCCGATGTCCAACATAGGAAAATAACTTGCAGTTAGGTACCGAGAGCGGGCCCTTCCCGCCTAACGATCTACCTAACGACGCCATAGAGAAATGGGCGGCTTCTGCCAGAAATCTGTGTCAGTAACAGTGCTTGGAGAGTGTATCGGGGTACAGGATGGCAGGCTACGTCCTACATTGCGCAATACTTTTATATATCCTCATCCCACAGCAGGCACCCTCGTGCTCTCAGTCACACATGATACATAGCAACATGAAGTTAAGTTACGTCTGGCAGTGTTTTTATAAGAGAACTATTAATGAACAACTGCAGAGTGGAGGATATTAATACAACTGAATAACAAGCATAATTTGTGACAAAACAATCGGAGCACATTAGGTGATTCATGAGAGAGTCATGCCAGGTTCATGTAAGGATAAACTAAACGATGAGTGGGCATGGTGGGTAATCTGCTAATGCCCTGAACAGGGAATATGCAATATGTGAATACAAAATTAATTTAAAATAGCTGTGTGGATAATGGTAACTAATGATACTAAAATAAAATAAGCAACGGCTAAACACATAAATAAACAATGCATATGGGAAATATATTTACGGATAAATGCACGCTTTACGGATTAGCGGTCACGGTGGTAATCTCCATGTAGGCCGATAATGCACTCATTGGCACTTACATAAAAGCATCCACGGTCTCGGTAGATTGAGGGCTTGTGCCTTTTGATGTGAATGCCTTCTTGTCGTTTTATCTTTGTTTCGTCAGTTTGGTGAATAGAACATTTGTGAATGTCGTCCCAATGTATATGTTGTCCTGGGCGAACTTTCAAGTTGTAGATTTCCATGCTCTGCTGACTGTTGTACGCCAGCAAATTGTTGATATTCAACGAAAGGTCTCTCTACAACGAGACAATATCGCCAAAGCGGAACGCCTAGACATCAGAGTTAAATATGATAATACTATCACAATCGTTCCTGCTGACGAGTGACAGACCACAGTCATCTAGCAACTCAGATGTTGGGAGATACAACAATATCTAAAGCCCTAGATAAGACCCGACTACCACAGTTGACAAAGGCCATCGATCCCTAGTCAAGCAACTGTAAGACAACAAAGAAATAGACATAAACCTATTTGCATTACAAGCGTCTAGTCCGTCATTCATAATCCAGCCGTCGTCCATTAGAGAATATCCGCGTCCATAATCCAAAGACCTATTCCATTTTCCACATAACAGTATTAGCACCAAATTCAAAAAGACAATCATAGTATACAAAAACATAGGCTTGTTTCCTGCAAGAGAGAAGCGGTCAACAGTTTTCAATGATGACATACAACCCCCGTATGCATGAGCCACGGGTTTTACTAGGTATTCTTACATTTACCAGCTTTACCCCATGTTAAGGCGTTTACTCATTATGACGTCCTCGAACGTCGGATGAGTTGTTTGTTTGAGCTGATATATCATCACAGCTTCCGAGCTAGCGTTTCTATTTCCGCTTAAGGCGGTGTTAGGGGCCGTGTGAATACTTCATAGTCTCCACATGAACACCTGCAATAAAAGTTCTGAAAATTCACCCTATTCTCAGGTCTGAATGTGAGGTGCCGAATGAAGCTTCCCGTGGAGTCATATAGTTGCTTTTTAGTCGCCAGATGTCGTTGATTTTTCTCACCTCTTGCATATCACTTCAACGGCCAAGATTCACAAATTGGAGCGATATGCAAGAGGTGAGAAAAATTGACGACGTCTGGCGACTAAAGAGCAACCATATGACTCTACAGGAAAGCTTCCCAAAAAGATTCAAAAGTTACGTTGTTGGTTTGCAGTGAAGATATCGTAAATTATAGCACGGCCCAGCACCTAACCCGCCTGGGAAAGGCTGGGAAAGACTGCCAACACCTTTAGAAGGGACTCGACCGATTTTTGTGAGAAAATCCTCTCCCTGCCGAACCCAGACAGAATGGTCATCTACGACGTGGTAGACCTCGTCACCAACATTCCTAGAGAGCCTGCCATGGATACCATCAGGAGAAGAGTGGCAGGACCCCGACCCACTATGTAAACCTCTCTTACCATTGGCAGCACCATGACACTGGTGGGTTCCTGCATCACCATCACTTCACATGGGAAGACCAATTTTACGAGCAGATTCATCGATTACCTATGGAAGCCTCTCTAGCCCTGGTGATCACTGAACTGTACATGACTGAAGAGGAAGAAACCGCCATCCTCAATGCCCCTATTAAGCCAATGTGTTGACACAGAAAAGTTTATGACGTCTTTTCTATTATTCATTATCCTACTCGATCACCTGAATACTCAACATCCCAGAATGAAATTTACCACAGAGATAGAGGCGAACAGCAACTCTCATTTCTAGACATCCTATCACAACCCTGTATGTGACCTAAACAATGAGATCTTCTCCAATGCAATCGTCATAAGTACAAAGACTGGAAATTCTATTTTAGCAGCTTTGGTGTTTTGACCTTATTGATGCAAAATGCTGTACGTACTTTGCAATGTCTATGACGAATTTGAATAAACACATTTTCGAAGCTTTGAGATATCTTGGGTGTTAGGCAGTGTTATAAGCTGTTTATTATAAAAGTGTCCGGTCATCTCATACAACTTCGACATGAGCATGAAATTTCATGAGAATATTATTTAGCACCAGAGCTATGGAGAGAAAGACCAGTGAAGTTGAGGTTGGAAAATTAATGGATTCCATTACAAAGTCCTCAACGCCGGCCGTTAACCAGACGAGTAAAAAATATATGTTCAATGTTTAACAGAGAGCCTGCCCAGTGACATAAGCCACCTAAAGACAATCTTCATCTATCACTACTAGTACCCGGAAGCATTGGTAAATAGAGTTATTAAAAAGACGTCACAAACTAACAACAAAATCGACTTGCCCGAGACCCCGCCCTGTTTTCATCGCTATACCATACAACTGGCCATACCAGTCACCACATCAGACGACTAGTACTCCTCGAAGAAAAAGTCAGCATCGATGCAGTCTTCAGTGAATTCAGCCTTAAAAATCATCATAACGCCACAGAACGACTACCGCCAAATGTCTGTACGCAGCCCAAGGGAACTCTCGATACAAAAAACTTGAATGTTCCTCCCAGGAAACTTACTTTTAAGGATAGCAAACATCAGATCACACATTCAATATTCAGCCATCGTCCATACAATAATTTCTCCGTATGATAGTTAGCGCCAATTTCAAAAGTGTATGAAATAAAAATAATAAAGAACACAAGATGGATCCCTACTAGCGAGAAGTAGTCCGGCAGCCAAAGGGCGAACCTAGCGGTAGAGGTCCCACAATATGTTTTAATGGTTTTTACATCTAAGGATCATGCCGATAACGAAACCGAAGGGTGCCAACTTGGCACCATTGAGCATTTTGAGAAAACACCCTTGTTTTCATGGCAATCATAGTACAGTCTCGGCCGCAATGGTTAATGCATTGGGAAATAATTCAAAACTTCGACAGAATTTATTCCTGAGTACTTTTTTCGATTGTTCATGAATCTCCGAAGGATTACCTGTTTCCCTGATCTTTTGTCGTCAATCTATGTCTTGGAATTCGAATAGTGGACAATTTTAGACGAACTATCATTAATCTATGTAAATTTCTGTGAACGTCAATGCGAATGAAAAGCCATTTCCTTTCCCAAAAAACTTTCGATAGATATCTTTTCAAATTTAAAAAAATGCTCGCAACCACTTTGTAGTCAGTCGATATTCGTTGGTATGCTGGGTACGCCGAACTAACGCCATGGTACGCTACAAACAAGGTTTTGCTGCATAGAAATCGGGATATTGTCCACACCTTCATGACACAATACCTTGAGCTTAAACCGCCATATCTCACTTTGGAAAAGAAAAGCGAAGGTCGACAACAACAGCATGCTGAAACCACCATCCAAATACCAGACAATATCAATGCGGGATAGACACGAGACGTCGACGGCGACGATGTTGGGTTACAAGTCGCCTGTGCTCGCGTCCTCTTTTCATCAGGATCTGTGGCATTCTTAATATGTCCGGGAGAGATTTTGGTGAAAACCCAAATTTTGGGGTCGGACCCCAGCCTCCTGAATCCCCTGATTCAAACCCCAGAGAGCATATATCCTAGCCGTCTGGCGGTATATTTATGTCAAGGGGTGTAAACACTATTTTTCTAAAGCAATTTGAAGCTACTTTTGCAGAAGAATGAGATACTTTCTTCATTTTTGGATGACAAAACTTTGCGACAAGCATACCCTGGCCTTTTACGCCAACAAGGGAAAACCAAAGCAGAAAGCCAGCATGCAAAATAAATTAAAAGACCGCGATGTTAAAACCGTTTTTAATTCCAACCTGTTACCAATGTCATTTTCTCATGGGGAAAACTTATTTTTTATTTGCATTGCTATTCCCAGGAATTTGCATAGATTAATAAAAAATCGTCTGAAATTTTATATCTCTATAAAAATGAAGCGGGCATTCTCTCTCGTCGACTTTATGACAAAAGAGATGATTACAATTTCGACATCGTAAACTATCCCTTTCTGGATAGTAATATTCCAGTGGGACCTACATATGGCGTATACATATCTCGCTTAGTAGCATTTGCTAGATCCTGTGTTAAATGTGACGATTTTAATCAACGTCACAAAACACTGGTGCAGAAACTTGAAAAACAGGGCTATTCCACCAAGCGCCTACACTCAAAGTTTCTCAAATTTGGCGATACATATCGCATGCCGATAGCAAAATACGAACGTAGCGTGCAAGATCTATGGCGCTACGTTTCGTAACTTGTGTCTAATTCCGCTTAACCCGGGGTTAGGGGCCGTATGAACTCATGTACTTCAAGATCCTCATGGTACTCATATGAACAATCACAATCAAAGCGTGACTGAGATACATCATTCTTTAGATGACGACTTTACAACGAATATTATGGATTAAGAATACTGATCAGCGATACGTATTTGATATTTTTGGAACATCACGATGTCTTGCCGGCATCACTGAAAACTGTTGATCGCTTCTCTCTTGCAGGAAACAAGCCTATGTTTTTGTATACTATGATTGTCTTTTTGAATTTGGTGCTAATACTGTTATATGGAAAATGGAATAGGTTTTTGGATTATGGACGTGGATATTCTCTAATGGACGACGGCTGGATTATGAATGACGGACTAGACGCTTGTAACTATTCGAATTCAAACAAAAGATTAACGACAAAATCTCAGTAAATCAGGTAACCCATCGGGGATTCTTGAATGAATACTGACGAATCAATCTGATTCGCCAGAACCACGTTGTTCTGTTAAAGTTTCGAAATATTTACCAATGCACCAACTATTGTGGCCGAGACTGTGCAAATTAACATCTATTGGGGAATTTGATCCATATCTGAATATTTTCATTATCGTCCAGGGAGATTAAACTTACCAGACTATATCTCTGGGTCCAGCTCTACCCGACAATGCAAAAATATCTAATATGGCCGCTTTGGTGACGTCACAGTAAGGTCATTTTTTTCAGGAAAATGTATTCTTTGGTTGAATTTTTGAACTGATTTTTCGAACGTTTCATTGAAGTTTTCTTCGCATAAACTGAGGAATAAATTAAAAATAATTATGTGATATGAAATAAAATTGTTTGTCTACTTTTAGCCCCAAAGAATATTAATAAATCTAGAAGAACATTGGACAAGATACCATTTTTGTTAAGTCCTCACGGCCATCATCTTGATGAAGATTCGTGTGAATGGGCTAAAAAATACCCAGCGCGTGATGCGCTATAACTTCTGAAATATAAACTCTCCATGTTGTAAAGTCCCAGAGAGAAGTTCACTTAAAGGGGCTGGGGGAGGAGGGAGGCGAAATTTCGCGCCCCATCCCAGGCCAGACATTCTGGAATCCCAACTTCTTATGGTGTCGTTTTGGGTTCGGTGTATGGACCGTTATGGAATCAAAGTCTAACCGTGCAAGTAAACCGAACTAAATGATGACAGATATGATGACGCCACAATGACGTAATATTTAATAAACTTCATTTTCTGCAGTTTGTTTCGGATTGATTTTCCAATTTCTTATTAATGCAATTTTCTATGAATAACCTGAGGATTATAGTAGAAAATACTTAGTATCTCAGTCGCGCTTTTATTGCAACTATTCATGTGGAGAATGCGAAGTATGAATCACAGAGGCCAAAATGCAGTCGCCATCTGCGTTCGTCAGTGACTTGCAATAAGTTTTAAATGATGCTGACAGGACAAACAGGATTTTCCAAAGTGTTCGCTCTCAATGTAGCCATGCCCGAGAAAGGATCGCTAGGGGCCATGGAGGGCAAAGACTCGCAGGTCACTTCCATGTATTCGCAATCCTAACTAATCCTAACTGCTCTCAAATACATCAACACTCGAACATTTCTAACGCTCATGGTGTTTTCGTATCTCAACCATGCTTCTGTTATAGAGATATTCACGTGGACAACTTGAATAACTTGCACAGAAAGGGGTACAAGAATCGAAGAGCAGCGATGATACGGTGGCTGTGCGAATCCATCAGATAGTCATTCGCGAGCGTCAGACGTAAAAACAGCCATGTTAGCAATTAAGAATCCTCAATATGTGTTCCATGATTCGTACCAGAATAAAGTTAAAATTTACTAGATACATCATACGTCTTACTGGAAGTGAATTAAGTCCAGGTAAAATCACAAACAAATATTCAACACCAAATACAAAATAGGCCTAGACCGTTAAACCAAGTGAACGAATATCCCATGCTAACAAATCACCCGAAGTATTATTGTCATTGTCTAGTATCATTTCGTTTTATCATTTAATAAATATTTCAGCAAACGTTCAGGGAGCGTGACATTCTCTGGATAGCGCCTTTTCTTGGCGGTTTTGTTTTCTAATTTGCACTACTTTTGCATATGGGTTAGTTTCGCACCTTTTCGTTCTGCTATGATTTATATAACCTTACACTGTGTTCAAAAGGTAATGGTCCCTGAATATCTTTGTCTATTTGTTCAGACATTATTTCATCTTCAAGGCCTGGGCCGCTTTTGACATTTTTAGATATCTATTTCAGTTATACAATTTAGTAATATAACTTAATTCGTTTTAATTTTCCGAATCTGTCCTAACATCACTCGTCGCAAGTTCTAGCCAAATGTACGGTGATGGCCTTGCGGTAGAGCGCTCGCCTTTCAAGCGACATGTCCCAGGTTCGGTCCCAGTCTGGGTCATACCAAAGATTTAAGCAATAGAACTTGTATTTTCCTCGCTTGGCTCTCGGCAGGAAGAGGATAGATCCAGATGGTGTCAGGATAATGTGACTGGGTCGTCACTTTATGATTGAAATATGTTGAAAGATACCTTAACATCCTACTCACTCTAACTGAGTGCCACGATGCTTGCCATTTGCAACAATAGCTTAGTCCAACATACATGAAGTTGTTGCTCACAACATTATGATCATGCGAACGAATGGTGAAATGAAATGTCACTGATTCGAAGCTGCTTTTGTTTTCAAACCCGACGAATCAAAGACCATTTACGATAAATTAGGATGAAATAAAAATATACGGTCATGTACATGGAAAAACAGAAGTCATATTTGGGTCTTTAATGAAAGAAATAAATCCTGAAATATGTTTGTACAAGCACAATTCATATTCAAAGGGTATTTTGGCCATTGTTCTTCTAGATTTGTGCTCTTCTATCGTAAAAATGTCCCACAGTATTTCATTTCATATCACATAATTATTTTCCAATTTCTTTCACAGTTTAAGCGGAGAAAATTGTATAAATAAGAAAATAAAAAAATCAGTCAAATAATTCGGTTAAAAAGGCATTTCCTTGTTAAATGACGTCACTGCGATTGCACCAGATCGGCCATCTTGATTTTTTTTTTACATTTACAGGTAGAGCTTGACTTCTAGGTATAGTGTGGCAAGTTTTATTTCTCTAGACTGAAGGATAAAGAAATTAAAAAGATATTGATGAAATTATTCACATTCCTAAAATATCAGTTATTTTGTCCTCTGGTAGCCATAGTAACAAGGTGTTTTATCAACACGCTCAAGGGTTCCAGGTGGGAACCCTTCATTTTCTGTATGTACATTGTATGTAGATATGAAATCAGGCGAAAACCACTGTGGGACCGATATTTATCACAGTTGAAAAACATTGAATGGAGGCGTTTGACGGTATAGTCCTGTTTAACAAGTTTCTGTGGTAATTTTCTGTCAATTTGATTACAATCGTCACAGTCTGTACATTATCTAGCATAAATTCTACCAGACGAGATTTGTATTCCAGTCCTTGTGGAAATTTTCTATCCAGAAATGGGCAATGAACTATGTCAAAATTGTTATTATTATACCTCATGTAAATTCGTAATGTTTTGATTGGTTGACAGCCTGTCACGTGTCATACTACAAACTGATGTTCAGCGACGATGCAGTCATATCTTGCCTTACCGTTGAATAAATGTCATGTACCACGGCAGAGCGTTGGATATGACATTTATTCCACGGCGACGTCTGTCGGACCAAGCTAGAGTTGCATCCCATAGCGCGCGCCAACATACTCCCCGAAAGGAAGATTGATGTGTACAAGGCGGCCTGATGAGTATACGCCGGCCCGTTGGTGATAGAAATTGGTGAATGTGATTTGATAATTGACTGAAATAAATTTGGCATCTTTTGAAAAGGTACATAAGATCACCGAGAACGTTACTCTTCCAAATTATGCAAGTGAGTCGACAAACAAGCCGAGGTCGAACAGTTGATCTTGACACGGCGTTTTGAAATCAACAACGGTCCGCGCAGTGTTAAACACGTTACACGATATGCCTATTTCACCGTACCATCCTCATTCACATGATTATAAAGTACCATTTTATTCAAATATGACATTCGGTATAATAAAACAACTATTGCATGTTACAGAGTGGGACATCACGATTTGTCAGCTCTCGACAAGTGATGTACAACTCGCGCTGCGCGCTCGTTGTACATCACTTGTCTCGAGCTGACAAATCGTGATGTCCCACTCTATAACATGCAATAATTGTGTATTGTCTCTCTTGTCATTGAGTCGACATGAGAGAGAGCCCCAATCATTCTTGTAATGGTCTTTCACAGCGTCGCAAACAAGAGGGATTATCCAGTGCGAGTAGATCGTCTATATAGCGTTTCGTGAATGAGAAGGAACGGGCTTTTGACAATTTCTGCATACAGGTGTATTCACATGAGAACAGATATAGGTCTGCCAAATGTGATGCACAATTTGTATCCATTGGGATACTTTATATGGTATTGTCGACTTTCACATAGATTTTGCTAAAGAGAAATTCAGGAAATTCACATCTTGTATATACACATGAGCAGTGTGACTAACGTCAGAGGGCCTACGAATTAGGGTAGGCATTAGGACTCCGACGCGAACTGAACTCTTGGAAATCCCCACCCCCAGTTGAAATCCTGCCTATATTAAGATGGGCACTGCGCAAGTCAGAATCACCAGTGATTTTCATCAAAAATCACCAGACATTTTCATCAAAAGTAGGTCAGCTCAGAACTTGCTGGTAACAGTCTCCTAATGCACCTTCTTTCCAAAAATAACGATCGCCGATTTATTTTACAATTTTTTAACTAAAGGAAACAGATTGAATAATAAAAAGTTCAGTAGATTTCAGGCTTTACGTGTGAAAATACATTTACATCTCTTTAATGGTTTTCAGTGCCCTTGTCCAGGATCAAAACAACTTTCTTATATATAGTCCTATAGTAGAAAGGTAGCATTTATGTAGTTTACGGTAATTCAACTCAAGACCAACACCTTCTCGGCACAAGATAACAATGATTCTATGTCATCCTCCTGAGCATGACCGGTACAAAGACGAATAAATAGCATCCCTACATCACGTTGTTATCTTAACTCCCTGACAGATCTGTTTATTTTTGTCTTCCCTGCTCCGACCTCTAAGAACAATTTAATTACGAGTATTACACCATGGCAGTATTAACTGCATTCTCGAATACCAACCTATCAGACTTAGTTCTGATCTGTTTATAGGCCTATTGGGGGTGTCCCAGCTACACTGCTCTGACCTCTAACTCTCAAAACAATTACGGATTACAAGCGTCTAGTCCGTCATTCATAATCCAGCCGTCGTCCATTATCCTATTCCATTTTCCATATAACAGTATTAGCACCAAATTCAAAAAGACAATCATAGTATACAAAAACATAGGCTTGTTTCCTGCAAGAGAGAAGCGGTCAACAGTTTTCAATGATGCCGGCAAGACATCATGATGTTCCAAAAATATCAAATCCGTATCGCTGATCAGTATTCTTAATCCATAATATTCGCTGCAAAGTCGTCATCTAAAGAATGATGTATCTCAGTCACGCTTTGATTGTGCCTGTTCATATGAGTACCATGAGGTTTTAGAAGTACATGGGTTCATACGGCCCCTAGCCCCGGGTTAAGCGGAATTAGACGCAAGTTACGAAACGTAGCGCCATAGATCTTGCACGCTACGTTCGTATATTGCTATCAGCATGCGATATGTAACGCCAAATTTGAGAAACTTTGAGTGTAGGCGCTTGGTGGAATAGCCCTGTTTTTTAAGTTTCTGCACCAGTGTTTTGTGACGTTGATTAAAATCGTCACATTTAACACAGGATCTAGCAAATGCTACTAGCAAAAGCCAAGGATTCCCGATGGTCATGACAGTGCATTCGCTGAGCCATCAGAATTTGGTCAGCTCAGAACTTGCTGGTAACAATGCCCTAATGCACGTTCTTGCCAAAATTCAAGGTTCTAATGTCAACGGTTCTCCTTATTTCGCCGACGAAAGGATTCGGATGGACTGACTGACTGACTGACTAATTATCGGACAATTTGCGATCTGTAGCCTACTTCGTAGGAAAAGAAACGTCCCAAGAATGATATCCTTTACGTGCAGTTGAACTGAAGAAAGCCTTATGGCTTCTGACATTAACATACCGCTGAAAAGTTTTACTAAACACCAATATTATTAAAGCAGCTTATTGAGAGGGAGGCAGTTTTAGAGTAGTGCTTCACGAAACTCCAAAACTCCACGAAACTCCAAGTCCCAAGAAACTCCTGACGCCATGTTGGGTTTTTGGAACCGGAAATGAGTTTACCGAGTCAGTTTTCGGTGGATCAACAGCTATTCCAGACTTGATTATAATATGTCCCATGTAAGAAACTGCTTTGATGCCAAAATGATACTTTTAGTGATGGAGCTTCAAGTTTGCATTCCGGAGACATTGAAAAGCTTGGTTAATATGCAGCAAATGCTCCTCGAATGGCTTTAAGTATAAGAGCACATCATCCACATATATGACAAGGGAGGACCACTGGACGCCTCTGGATGCATGTGAAACCATTTCCTTGAAGCTGGCTGGATCATTTTTCAGCCCGAACGGCATACGTTTCCACTCATATACGCCGCCATGGGTCACAAACGCGCTCCACAAGTGTTAAAAGTGGAATTTCTGGTGCAACTCCAGGACCTTATTTAAAATCAGAAATAACCTAAAATAAGTCGCAATGCAGAGCTGCCAACACGGGAGCTTCCTTATTACACCGCAGTGTGTCTTCTGATCTCATACATTTCGTATTCAGATTCGATTTACATCATAAGAAACAATACAAATAGGTAACCAGACTTTCATATACATATACATTATGTTTGAAATATAAATTTAGTTAAATGTAGAATCTTTCGATCTGCTTTCTTTCTAACATAGAATTCACCTGGTAAAATGGCAAATGTAAGCATACAATAAGTAAATTGAAAATTATCTGTTTTCTTTTTAACATAGAATTCACCTGGTAAAATGGCAAACGTAAGCATACAATAAATAAATGGAATAGCAGTCACTCGCCTTATTTGGGTAGGAAATAACCTAAAATAAGTCACAATGCAGAGCTGCAAACACGGTAACTTCCTTACCACAGGAGTGTGTCTTCTGATTTAGACCTAGAAGTTCCTGGGTTTATATGTGTTCGGCACATCTGCATGCGACATGTGGTGACTGCTATTCAAACATAGGTAAAGTGTTTTAGTTGTTCTTGCTTTCTCACTCCGTGAGCCTGACAGCCTGACTAATTCTCAAACCTGTCAAACTGTCAAATAATTATAATACTAGCAGCTGACCGATCTGAGACGCCACCTGTCTGCCAGGAGCCAGCGAAGTGATAATATTTAATTAAAAATTGTAAATACAAATGATAAAATAGGAGAATTTTACAGCAATTCAATATGTCTAATATTAATAAACTTGAGAAACATAGATTGTAATGTTGTTGAACACATACAGTGAATTCTTAGCCAATTATTATGAATTGATAAGACATGAAAACATGCAAATATAGATGTACAAAATTATCATTATAAGTGCACAATCGTAAAGAATGAAATGTAATGTTTGTGAATTTAAAATATAGATTATGAACGAGAAATAGATGCATAAATATCGCTGCACATTAAAACAGGTTATAGACTGCATATATGTAACTATAAAAATAGTACAGCATAATCAAGGGTTTCTTGATAACACCGATATTCCTCGGATTTTTTGAAGTTAGTTCGTCAACATGTGTTTGCCAATTTAATCTATCGTTAAAATAAACCCCGAGGAACTAAATGAAGGAGCTAAATGAAGGTGAGAATAACAATAAATGAATAAACTAGCATATTATTTTATAATGCGCAAAAGTGGATGCATCAAAAGGGATCAAGGTGTTTTTGAAAGCTACTGGAGGACGTGAAATAAAGTTCTGTCGTTGCAACAGCTGCAGGTAGTGGTCTTGGTTGCCAAAACTGTTAGTCTGGTTGGCATGACTCAGTGATCGCATTTTGTTCAGGGTGTTTTGTTCATATAATCTTCAATAGTCACGCTATGAAGATTTTTCTGTTTTTTCGGGAAAGTTAATTAACCAAATGTTCCGATACTGTTTTTCATGAGATGGGACTATTCACTAGTTTCTTCTTTGTGAATCTCCTTTGTAATGTGAAAAGATTCTCGATAGACAAGAAATGTAGTTTTTCTTCGGTCAGTCTGTTGTCTGTACCAGATAATTTATTCGTTTTCGATCATATTTCGGAGTAAATTGTTCGTACAACTTCGAAATTTCACACCGTTAGTAAACTCAATTATTTTTTAAATGCCAAGAATATCCTTCCAGTACTTCACAATAATGTGTGAGTTTTGACCATTCTTAACGGATTTTCATGAAATTCGGTATTAAAATTTAATGTGTGAAATATCAATTTCGTACGGACAATTTACTCCGAAATATCAGCGAAAACGCCGAGAATATATTTTCTGGTAAAGACAATAGATCAGATCTGAGGAGATTTATAAATCCTGTTCACAACAATGTAATGTTCAAACGTACGTGTACCAGAAAAGTCGTCATAAATTCCCTCTGTTTGAAAAGAGGTTTCGATATTTCACTTTACTTATGTTCAATTGAAAAATAAAGATGCCGGATTACAGAACTGTATTGGTTGTACAAATTTTATATATATAAATAATTATCACATGAAAATATGTCCGTCGAGCTTCAAATTATGCGACCCTTTTTCGAATGTCAGCCGGTCAAAAATTCAGCTTTTCTTTGATGCAAGATCAATAACGTTTTAATCTAAAAACGTTGAACTGCTGTCATGACGTTCACGAAATCAAACTGGAAACTATTACGGTTTTTACAACAGCGTGAACTTTAAACATTAGCATATTACTTTCAGAATGACAAAGGATTTCGGATGTTCATTTCTTCGCGATAGAGAATTTGTACGGCAGTATACTGGTCTTGTCCATTACTACGGTTCTTGACGAAAGGCACACTTCGAAACGGTCGCATTGATAGCTGACCCTGAAAAGTACCTTTGCCACACGAGATTGAGGGTAGTAAAGCATAAAGCATGCAATTAAATACTTCCATTTATGGGCGTGTGAGTCTGCTTGTTACACGAAATATGGAGGCAGACTCTGTTTATCGTATTGGGACTACATTAGGTGTAGTGTTATATAGCGATCCGGACGAGCATTCCATTTCCTTATCTGGTCTTGGTCTTGTCTGTCAAAAATTGCAACGAACAACTGTTCGATCAGCCCTTCTTGACCAGGATCCCCGATAACGCTCACTTCTTTATTAATTTCAATGTCTGGTTATATGGATTCCATGGATATTGACCATGTAAAGAGAAGGATAGCTCATTACGTATTAGATATAACAAGGGCATATATAATATATTTTATCAATTGGAAGGAGTTTATTTTCTGTATATTATTTTGGACAGTTGTACTAATTCCATGATATTTAGTAAATACAACTCAATTTCATAGTGTAGTATATAATTTTTCTATACTCGGGATGATAAAAATAATATTAATTTCAATTGTAGGTCGCTAAACTAATTTGTTACTAAACGAGGGAAAATTATTATATGACCTGTGCATTTGGTGTGGAAAGATCATATCCCGATTTATTGGTCTACCGTTTCTGCATGTAACAAAAATAGTCGCCATATTATGGTTCCTAGTTGAGCGTGGGCTTTCATAGATAGCCGCATCCTCGCTAAAACCAGGGGGTATCTCTATCCTAGATATAGCCCCAGGTACGCTTGGGCAATGTATCGCGATCAACGACATCACAGCGGTAGATGTCAGCCAATCAGCAAAAAAACCATCCTGCACATATTGACCAATCCGATCACTTAAGTACCACGACCATGGCGACCGTGAAAACAGATTCGAAAACACCATAGCTTGTGCGATACCCAGTGGTAGATGAACATGCACCTTTTAAACAACCATGAATATTAATAAATATAAAGGAAACATAATACAAAACAAAATCGATTTGAAGAGAAAATAAACCTATTCATCTACCATCAAACAAGCCAGGCAAATGTAGGAAACACTCAAGCTTTAAAGGCGGTCCGCGATATCAGTGTATCCGACCTCACCTTCCCACTGAAGACTTGAATTGAGTTGAAACGCACGGATTTCTATAAAATTTCACTGGCCTATCCATTAATATTTTATTGTTATGCATGCTTGGATTAAATATTTTACATTCGGTATCAGCGAATAGTTTAGCAGCGAAAGTAAAACCCAAACGTATTTTACCATCAGCGCAGTTTTTCTAGGTCGCGTAACTGGAATGTGGACGGAACGCGGTCTGCTATGCAAGTTGGTCAAGGGTTCGCCTTTGGCTCACAAATAGAAACTTTGACGTGGTGAAGATGAGATAGCCGTTGACTTTTAGAAACATCGTCGGATGTTCATTTCAAGGCAGCAAAGACTTTGTCCAGAAATGCCCCTTTACCGTTGAAAGGATGACGAATGTCTTGAGCACCATGCACTACACCAAGACATCCGAATAGACAAGCAAATGCACTGCGGGTTCGATTCCACCTTCACAATTACTCGACTTTACAAACCTGCCCAGTGAGCTTCGCACGGATGAAATTAACATTCTTGATAGATGTAACGCAAGTGTTTTGGCAATGATGCACCGATATGTAATGCATATAACACGACATGAAATGCCATTTATCTCTCGACGAACACACTTATTCGACAATACTGCATGCATATCCCTCCAATCAGATCGCCCTGTAAGGTAATTTGTATTACAATTCTCCCAGTCACACTTCTCGAAAGAATACGTCATTCCATACCGAACCGGTCGAACGTGGTTAGAACCTAGCTTTGTCCGATATTTGTGACATATTTCTGCAAATATATAATAAAATGGACGGACCTTATCTTACTGTTCATCTATTCAATAGTACAAAATTTCCTTTTCGTAAGCGTCGTGTCAGATTTCTTTAGATAAAACCGTCCAAGTGTCATTTTAATCACACTGAACTATTGGAGAACATTGAAGAAAACAATATGCTTTTAGTTCCCTCCGAAGACATTTTTTGCTTTTCTTTCGAGGCCCAGTACAAATACGCGGAAGAGTTGGGATAGTAAATTGGAGAGTGGGAATCCACTTCTGTGGGGAGGGAGGAACACATGTAAGCAATATTTTTTATTGTTTCGGCTCGAAACACAACAATCCTATCGTCACAAACTCAATCCTCGAATTGACAGCTGTGATAAATATGACGTCGCGGTACATGCCCTGGTCTGTCGCGCTGGGTGATTAAATTGTTTTATAATCTGACCAACTGGTGGACGAATGCAGTGGAAATGAACATGACTTACATGAGAATAAACATTCGGCAACAAAAGACAACGGTTGCTATCGAAAGACTACGCTCGAGTAAGAGCCGTAGTAATGGACAAGACCAGCATACTGTCGAATAAATCTATATTGCGATGGAATGAACATTCGAAATCCTTTGTCATTCTAAAAGTAATATGCTAATGTTGAAACAGCTCTCTTTTGCACAGAAACATCGATCTGATCAATATATGCTCTCTTTCTAATATACGGTGCCGTACTTAGATGTAATAAAATAGAAGAAACCCAGCTAATTCGGTTTTCGTCGAAGTTCACGGATTTCGATTCATCGCCACAGTTTACTCCGATTCGCCAGAATGGCGCATGACTATTTACTATCACGACTACAGGTTCTTGGAAAAAATGTCAAGACATTTCACAAACAGCGTGCAGAGAAAGTCTGACATGTTTTTTGCAGAAAATGTTGTTTGACAATGATGGTAAATAAGTTACCGTTCTCTGTGCTTGTTGGAAGGAATTTATCAGTCTTGCCAGCCAAAAGATCATTTTGGTTTGAAAAAGATCGTTTGCTGTGCTCACTCGCTTAATACGATCTATTGAATGGGTCGTCTGATAAATCCCCTCTCAACAAGCACAGAGCTCGGTAACATGTTCGTAGCTTCATCGGTATTCTTGTAACGGTTACATGAAAACGTGTAACACGAATTTCGGGGAATTCCGATCACGAGCAGAACATTCCGCGATATACAGACACGTTAAACACTGCAGCCACTGACACATGGGAGACAAATCAGAAAACATCAGCAAATATGGCGAGTATAGACCATGAATCGCAGGATTTCTTGGGAAATTAATGAATATTTTAGAAAATATAGGTTGTCGAATATTGTTGGTATATGCAAGAGACTCAAATCTTGGCACTTTCACCTTTCAGCTTTTTCTAGAAAATAAAAAGTAAAAATCGGTAAAATGACGAAAATAGTATGCTTTTCTGCATCATAAGGGTTACCTACAGATAAAAAAAAAGTTGTTAATGTGGACTAAAATTTTAAGTAATGTGAACGAAATGGTCTTCATCGATTGTGTTGAAAACTGGTGTCTACATAATGTCGACGATGTTGGAGTGAGTGGCGTGTTTAAGGACTCGAGGCCCGGGGAATAGGCTCAAACTATCGATATTTCAAAAGTTGAAGAAAAAACCTTTGAAGTGTTTCTGCTATTTTCCTTAAAAAATGCTTGCAAACGTGAAATTTCAACTCTCAAAAAACCACTGTCTGTGGAAGAACTCTGTGCTGTGGGAATTAGTGCTCATTGCTCACAGTAAGTGTTACCGCCTGCTGTGACTTCCGCACCTCGGCTAATTACTTGTAATTGCAATACACACAATTCACGCGCTGGGCTCATTTATTATAATTAGTTGTTTTTCTACTACATTCATGCCGGAGCAGCCATCGTTTACAAAATATTGAACAGGAAATTATATGGTCTATCTCAGTGTTTTCACACCACATGACAAAATTAAAAAACCATTTCCGGAAAGCATGTGGTATACGCAGATATATATATTGCGAATTTGTGTAATGTTTTTCATAATATCTCACTCGACATTCTATCAACATATCTTACTTGCCAACACAATCATGGGAAGAAAACGTTACAAGATTAGTAGGACACGCATGCAGGCAAAAAGAAACGTTGATAAACATTATTACACGACTCCTGCTGTTCGGTCATATATACCTCCGATTCAGTATTACTTCATACTGCATTATCGCATTATACATGCGGCAAATGTAGAAAGTGGGGTATTCAATCAAAATAAATACTTTACGTATTCACCATCGTACATATAATTATAAAAAAGGCAAACATTATTCCCGCAAATTGTATACTTTGGCGATAATAGTAAAGTTTTTTAACTCCACACCGGAAATGGCCGCTGCCAGTTTTTTCCCGTTTGAGGTCTGTAGACTCTCCAGTTCCTGTTTCCTTCTCTTTCCTTGAGCTAGACCTTTTTCAGTCGGCAATTAAATTCATGAATGTCCAATTGCCGCAAATCACATCTCTGTAAGCCTTCTATAGAATGCTCTACGTCTACTCAATCACCCGCGGTGAGGGATTTCGGAAGGTGTGAAAACTGACCAACGGAGCATATTCCAGCATAAAAATTCATCTTCGTGACTGGTTTTCTACACTTTCTCAAAATATATTGTTCCAAAGTGATTAAAGAACGTTTGGTCTATAACATGTTGTGTGAGAATATTGTGTCATTACCATGAAGTAGCGGATAATAATTACAGAATATCATCTGAAAAGTAGATTATTTTTGTATATGGTCTATATCCGACATATTTTTTTTACACAGCTGGTACATACAAACTTGCTAATAACTTCTCTGTTTATCATCCGATCATGTCAATTTTTGGGGAGCATAATATATACATAACAGTCCGAACGAACATGACTCAGTTTTTGAAAATGTTGCTTTGTTTTGAAGTTATTGGAATGTGAAATAGACTTTCATTTTGTTTCAAAAAATAAACTTTACAACGCTCTAAAACATTTTCTAAGAGTTTAAAAAAAACCTGAGACACAGTCAGTTGGTTTGAAAGGTTTAATATCACCATGCAAAATCTCGGACTCGTTACTTGTAAAATAATAGGTGAAATTAGCGATATAAAAGAGACATTATTTTTTTGAAATAACTGTTTTCTAACTGCAACAAAACCGGTGAAATAAACGTAAGAATATTTTTTTTACTTTATTTGGAACGCCCGAATCGTGATCCTTCCAACCATATAAAACATATATGTGTATGTGAAGTGGTTGTGATGAAATGAGACAGAATGCACGAGGGTGTCTAGTATCAGGCGCTACCCCGGGACTCGAGTCCTTAAACAAATCATACATACTGGTATCTGATTCGATAAATAATGAAGACGTGGTACTAATATCCTGACTAATGTTGGAAATTCGCAAACGATGAAGGCCATTTCTTTCACAGAATTTAAAATTTTAGGCCAGATGGCGTTTATCTCAAGTCATGAAAGTTGACAGGAGAATAAGATATGCTATGATATACAGTATATATTGTGATCAGCATTTAACAGTTTTAGTAATGATTTAGCGATCCATATTAAGTGAGTAAAAATCATTGATAACTTGATCTATTAATAATTAAATAAATAAATAAATATCTTATTACGCTAACTCCTAAAGGTGATAAACCAAGAAACATCATGGCTGTTTGATAGTTTCAATTGAAGAATTGTCACTTTAAATTCGTTAAAATGTCGATAGTGGTTCGGTACGAGTAATAGACGGATAGATCTGCATCGTCTTGTTGCATCGTCTTATTGGTGCTCTGAAGAAACATTTCGATCTCCCAACGATGTCGTTTCATCTTTGCAGTCAGATTTTTCAGCTGTGTAATATAACGTTAAAATATATGATTATGAGTTGTAATATTGAAGAATATACGCCAAAACTGTTAAATTTGGTAGCCAAAACCGGACATCCTGTTCAATAAGTATGAAATGTTCATTTTGTATACCACGGAGCGATCTAGTCTTCGAAGCGCATGAAAGGGATATGTGCATGCCAGATTTAGACCTTTTTTTTTCTTTGAATAAAATTTTATTCGGTCAGATAACTTTATATATACATACATTCCTTGTATACAAACATTATGCATGTATTATACATTCATTATACATTATAAATTCATTGATTCATTATATGTTCATTAAACATTACACATTCATTATATATTCTTATATACATACATTTATTTCATTGCATATTGAATCATTATATTGAGAACTCTATATTACGTAATTTACATTCACGATTCAACAGTGTCCGAATATTAGTATATTTCCCATATCTAAATTTACTTATACATAGTTTTCCTACCAAAATTACTTTGTTAATCAAACATAAATCATTTGTTCCAATATATCTTACACTGAACATACCCATCATGATATCAATCATTGATAAAGTAAGTTGGCACTGCGTTTTAACGGATAAACTTCTCTCAATGTCATACCAAAATAATCTAATGTCATTACACTGAAAAAAGAAGTGTTCTATATATTCCATATTTCCACACCATTTACAATTTTCAGAATCTGATTTTGACATTTTTTTCAGTAAAATATTCGTTGGGTATATATTGTTCAATATCTTCCATTGTAGTTCATTAATTCTGGGTTCTTTTAAAGATTTATATGAAATAGTCCAAACAAGTGTCCATGGCAGTTCCTGTTCAAGTTTTCTATTCCAAAAATTCACTCCGTGTGGTATATACACTTCTTTGTTCAGCAACGAAACAAAATCGCAAGTTTTAAGTAGTTCTATCTTCTTATCCCGCATACAAAGTTCATCAGTAAGATTGAATACTACATGTATTCTTTGCATTGCCACCTTAAGCGCATTGTACTCTAATATGGACCTACCATCACATTCAATCTTATTGTTTAAGGCATCAAAGGACAACAGTTTACCATGTTCATCCATCACATCTCCTACCAGCATGATACCAGCATTTTTCCAGCGAGGGAAATGTAATTCGTTACCTTTGTACGTTATGAGTGCATGATACCATAAAATATCAGTACTTTTAACATTTTTAGGGCAATCTCTTAACGAGAGCCAATCTGCTAAAATACATCTATAGAATGCAGGTATTTTGTCCACAAATTTTACTTCTTGTATTCTATTTAGTGAGGTACAAAGCTTTATAATCATTAAATTGTTACCAAATCTATTAAAATGGCATGTTGGTAGCACCATCCATCGCTCATTGTCTGCATTGAGTAATCTACTTATCCATCTCAGTCGTAAGCCTTTTACCCAGTTAAAAATATCTACCATTTTCAAACCTCCATCCTCATGGTTCTGGATCAGCACTTTACGTTTAACTTTTTCTATCGAATTCCCATTTTTATACCATACAAATTTATAAAACATAGTATTCAGTCGGTTTAGAACAGGTTCTGGTGGCACGAAGGCCATGGCTAAATGTGAGATCTGTGACATTAATAAACTTTTAACGACCAATATCCTGCCTGGAATTGTCAAAGATCGTTTCTTCCACGAGGATATCATTTTGTCTATGGATTCTATACGTTTGTTCCAGTTCACCATGATACTACTACTACTACTTTACCCGGTATTTCATTCCTATGCTTCCACCGGTCAAGCCACATGGCTTCTGATTTGTTTTCATTTAACTTAAGACCAGTAAATAAAGAAAACAGATGTAAAATATTTAGCACAGCTTCCATAGAAGCATCATCACCCAGAAACAGTGTTGCGTCGTCCGCATATTGGGATATATTAACAGAAATCCCACCAGGCAGTGAGATTCCTTTGACAGTTGGAGTCTGTCTAATCTTACATGCCAATATCTCAACAGAAAGAACAAAAATTAAAGCGCTAAGTGGACATCCTTGTCGGATTTCCTTTTCAATGGGAAAGCATCTGGTCAGCCAGCCAGCATTTGTTACGCAACTCTTTGTATTATTATTGAAAATATTTATCCATCTACAAAACTGACTGCCAACCCCCAAATCCTGCAACATTCGTATCATATATTCTTTAGATATTGCGTCAAATGCTCGTGAAAAATCCAGGGCTAATATTATTCCAGGTAAGTTTTCAGCATCTGTATAAGATATCACATCTTGTATTAATCGATGTTCTGAAAAATACCCCTTCCCTTAATGTATCCTGTCTGGTCACTACAGATCATTTTTTTAATAACAAGCTGTAGCCGTTTAGATAGTGCTCCTGCGCCAATTTTATAATCACAACAGGTTAACGAAATAGGTCTAAAATTGGAAGGATTATTACTGTTACTATTATCTTTAGGAATCAATGATATAACGCCTTTCCTTTGGGATACTGATAACTGACCCTTTTCAAATGCATTGTTCAAGCTATCAAGTTTATCAATTTTTCTCCAAACAACCTTGTAAAAAGCTGGTCCTAGACCATCTATTCCAGGACTGGAATCATTTTTCATGTTTTTAAGAACCTCTGAACACCCCCCAGTAGACTCTCACACAACATTGCATCTTCGCCTAAGTTAGGCAGTTCTACACCCTCTTTAAAAGAATTATATTCATTTTCTCCTAGATTTAGACCTAGTATAGGAATTATTCCCTGTTCCAATCTGTTGAAAAATCTTAGATATATTCGAGCTGCTTTTGTTCCAAAACAGTATAGCATCAGTCAGACAAGACCTAAGTTAGACGGCATTCATAATATATTACACGTATTAGCAATTATGTTACATCAATATATTTCAGAGATGGATATCTTCACAACAGGTAAGTTTGTTGGACAGGAACAAGTCAAATAAAATCGCTCGGCATATGACACCGGAACGTCAAAAATGAACTTACCCCTCTTTCGATGCCTGGAAGCGTGTTGTTCGACATCGCTGAATGGTATACGACTTGGATCAACAGATCGCCAGTCTGTTACTTTAAAAAATATCAAAAAAAACAGAATTTATTTTATCAGGTAATGGGTGAGTGAGTGAATAGGATTTAACGTCGCTTTCATCTTATCAGGTAATCAATACTCACTAGCAAACTTTCTAATCATTTCAGAGTAAATTTGGAGGTTTTGATTGGACAATCGCCCCGAGTGCACAAGATCGTATTGGATTGCAGACGTTGGATATTTATAGTACACTAATGCTGTCAAGAGGCTGCCTGTCATATACCAATGGTGTCAAGGAATCACGTGAATCACCTGCAGGCAAAAACGGTTCCCGTCTAATTCGTGTGCGCGAGTATACCGACACTGCATTAAGTTGCGCCAACGTACTTGCGTCTTCGAAAAATGAAGCTAGGAATAAATCATCATCGGAAGCTTTATATGTAGGACCGCCAGGGATGTCAGTATGCCAGGTAAGTATTACATCCAGTTTATTGCTGATCACCGAACAGATGAAAGGAATCAAGACTGTATGTCCGGATATCAGTTTACACGTTATTACACGTTCATGCCTCTCTTCTTCCGGGTCAGTAATATATCTTAAAAAGATAGAGGAAAATGTCTCTTTAATGTGCTAAATTCGTTTTATAAGTCTTTTGCGTAGGTGTCCTTTTGGCATTTCGTACCGAAGATAAATATTTTCACGGAGAAGGGGGATGTAGCTGAATCCAGCAATACCAATTGAATTCAGGAACCTCCCTATACCGGCATACATGTAGAACCTGAATATAATTGGATTGGTGCAACATCAACCACGCATATGTAAATGTAATGTTGTGAGCACCCTGTGGGCGTAAAATGTCGTTTTAGACTCCCTGGAATTCCGATTCTGAAACCATCGTAGGCACTATCACTGGATCTGATATACGGACACAGTCAAGTGGCAATCAATGACACCATACTCTAAGACAAACAGCACAAACTGCTCTGTGTGTGTTCATGAGAATGCCCTGTGGTATCACGAATGTGCCTGTAACATTTCGGATGTTTATGTTGCATGGATCAGAGTAAAACATAAAAATATGGATCTATATAAGATAGTTTCTTGCATGGAGAGGATTTAGTTAATGAATTTGATTGGTAACAGCACGACACCATGAATGAGTTGGTGGTTTCCAGAGTGTAATGTATATCAGTCAAGCTTGGATCGTTTGCTGTTTCCTTAAAAATTTGGTTTCTTACATCATTTATATAAATATACATTTGTAGATATAAGGAAAATAACAACTAGTGTTTTTGACTTTCTGCATTATTATATTCCGCCAGCAGTTTCGAACTTTATGTTCTTTTCCGTGAATATTCCGTGTACTGCATACCTTGTCACTAAACAACAAATCCATGGTTCCACAAGTCAAGACATGTTATACTGATCTATGATTTTCTATACCTTAGAATATAATTATATTCCTACATTGTAAAATACCTGGCCAGAAAATACAGGCTCGGATGAGAACCGAACTCACGACTTAGGTTATATCGTCCCACTTCCCTATACGTTATAAAGTGAGACCAATATAAGAAGCTAGAAGCCCCTGCGTGTAAAATGTTTTATAGCCTTTTTGTTACTTTTTCATCAATATATATAATAATGTAGAAAGCCAAGAAATGTATTTGTTATTTTTTTATACCACTTCGAATATATCAGTAGACCACTATTTCAATTGAACATAGGCCTACTGTATATTGAATAAACATACTAAAGTAATATAGACATTAATACAATATGCAATAATGCGAATATACATGATATACATGTATGCAAACCCAAACTACCTCAAAACTCAGGACCTAACGGGAATTTTGGAAGAATATTTTTTTCTTCATATGCCTGTTTCAGACGAAAGTAACAACCCGTCCTATTTGCACCTTTCTCTTATTCAGTGCCTTTTTATATATTATTATATAGTTTGCTATCAAAAAATCATTGTCTTTATCGTCAATAATGATAAAACAAGCGAAAAATTTTGAGTATTTTTGGATTGCCAGCGCCTATGTCTGATATTAATATTGCATTTTTCAACACTTAAAGAGTTGTGACGATATCCAGTACCTCAATTTATAAAGATGGGGAAGCTGATAATATGAAGTTACCAGCTACTATGATTAGAAAACGTTTTAACAATGCGTTTTACACTAGAAACTACGAAATGAATATACCAATTAAAAAATCATGTTTGGTGCATTCATCATACCCGACAAGGTGAACGGCACACATGAAACCACGCCAGATGTCTTGTTCAAGCTATTGTCGTTCCTTCGCAAAACAACCTAACACAAGTTAGACACTTTATCATACACACATCATAAAAAATAGTATTCTAAAAAGTGAACAGCAGGTTGAACGAACAATTCATGAAATTTCATCACTCGTAGGTGGTATTTTTATTAAATGTATCAAATCGGTGCATATTGCTTTTCAAACTATTCGGTTACTAAACATGACGATAAAACAGTTAGTGAATAACTGGTATGAGCATGCAAGCACGAGCGGTTGAATTTGTAAGTAAATCGTGTTTCGATTCTCACTCGAGCTAATCTTTGGTGTGTTATTGCTGTCTATATATGACTGGATTCTTCTGGTGCACTCTGGGCCCGAAACCAATCACTGACTTCTTACCTGGATCATGTTAACCCACCTTCATAAAGCGTATGTTCCTTGGAAACCATCTATTATAAAAATGGTCAGTAAAAATGGTAATAGTTACAAGCTACAGTAAGACGGTACAATACACACCTGGAGGTTGCGGTATTTCGTCTGCGGTCGGAAACTGAAAAATAAATCATTAAACAACTAATAGTTTGAAACGGCTTTCAGAAAACAGTCAAATATGCCTAAAGCCCAAACAACATCAACACTGAGGACCTAGTGGGCATTGTTGGGGTATCATGAATCAGTGGTCATTTCGCACCATCAATGCCCAGTGGTTCCGGTGTAAAAGCAGCGATGGTCCCCAGAAACCAGTGTCCGGTGAACTATGCTTTACCTAGGGCGGGTTCTGATATCCAAGTGACCCATTTAAGATTTCAGTGTCCGGGCCGGGTTGAATCATACCAAGCGCACACTCAGATCTGAGGCACCACCGTATGTTTTTCTGATATCGCGCGGTCATTGTAATGTTTCTATCCATAGATCATCCATTGGAATATGTTTAAAGGAATCAATTCGATATAAGTTTAGAGGAATCGAAACGTAATAGCTGATTTAGGTTGTCAGATATTTGTCCCTTAGACCTATATTTGTGATCATGTTGCTTGGAACACGTCATCTTCATGCGGGTCTATACGTTTAATATTGGAAACTCTATTCAGTTCTTACCTTGAAATGCCCATGTGGTAAGGGTCTTCCTCTCTTCCCATCTAAAATAGCGTAGTAGTCGTAATATTCCATCTTGCTCAAACACCCTGACGTCAGTTTGTTCTCATCGAAATTCCTTGGCGATACATATAGGGTTCCATCATGATATATTAGTTTTTTACCATTTTTCGCACATTGGAACAGAATATAGTCCTCAGAGTCTACTTGTAACCTTCGAAGGTAAGTCAGTTTTTTACCCATATAGGATGTCTCCAGATGACACTTTAACCTGTTTAATTCTTCGTCGATTTTTTCTTCCGGGGTGCCCGACTTTATTTTCTCTTTTTGGCATGGACCTGGGAGTTGTATGCGACGCTTCTAAAATATACCAAAGAAGTCGTCAAATATAGGCATTAGGTTCTGCAATAATATAATCTTCAAAGTCAATGAGCTCAGTCCGATAATATAGACTGAAGGAGGAGGATCGAAACCAGCATCATACATGTAAGCCTTGGAGATCTAAACGCGATAAATCTAAGAATTTCATGATAATTTCAAGAAGAGGAAGGGTAGCCGTGTTAGTCCGATGAATATGAATATGACTAATTGTGGTGTAGCAAAAACCTCTTTCGGGACATTTCTTTTGGGTCCTGTCTGGTTTCAGGTGAAGGAAAATGATAGAGAGGCAATTATGGAGATACATGTATGGTTCGAAAAACATTATTGAATATGCGATGGTCAGCATGTGCATATATAGCAGTTGCAATATTTAACAGAATATCTTGTGTGAGAATGAGGTATGTGTATAGTGGAGATGTGATTTTTGGGTGGCCATTGTAAGCATAACAGCCTTGCAACACTGGCGGCAAGACGAAATGCATATTTGTCTCATTATTCTCAAAGCGATCGCGTTGTGATAGAAATTCTTGCAGACCTCCAATGTAAGCTCGTCATGTATATGAAAATATTACCAGGTATTGATTAGGGGGATATACATAACAATTCCATCTGCATCTACCTACTCCTTCGTTGCGATTACTTTCGATGGTATATCACCCTCCGTTGCAGACCGCATACATATGCGGCCTACTTTAGCTGTTAACCCTACATGTACCTGGCCTGGGGGGGCCAGTATGGTCCCCCTACCTAACTTTCCGCACTATCTCTGGAACGGCAAAAAATGAAGAGCTGGAAATCCGAGACTTTATAGCTTGTCTTCTTGGGGTCATTTTGAGCCTATTTGCGTATCCCCCGGAGTAGAGGATCATAGATAAATTCAAGATGGCAGCCACGTGGGGTACTAGGAAAGTAATGTTTTTGTCATATTTCTTCAAATTTTCTGCTTTTCCACGATGAAAAGTGGGCAAAAACTGTTTTATTTCATATCACATTAATATTTGCTAATTTTTAATGCAGTTTTTGTAGACATATTTCAAAATTAAAAAATTCGGAAAGCCCTTTTCGAAAATGACGTCACTGTGACGTCATCAAAGCGGTCATCTTGGATTTTTTTACATTATTATCCACTGTAATCAGGGTGATGGTTTATTCAAGACATGATTCTCAGGGGAAGAAGCATTTCGATTACGACAACTCATATCGATACATCTCAAATGTATCAAATACCACCCAACGTCAGGTTTCTAATCAGAAGCCAGAATTCTATCTACCAGTTAGCAACGTGGAAATATTGTACTTCTGGTACTCGGGTATTGAATGTATGTTGACCTAAACATTCCAACGTTATAACAGATATACATTATGAAACAGGTGGATTTTACACAGTTTATTAAATATTTAACCTCGCTGTGTTATTGGTAAAAATGTCTAGATATCTAGACATTATGCCTCATTATACTATTATACTGCCTCAATATACTATTTCTCGTTTCTGATGTTGGTACACATGATCCCGTGTGTAATAACAAGGGGCGTCATTTTAACGTTGTTTCGCCCAGCTAGCCATCTGATTGACGAAAAGATTGAAATTCGCACGGCATTTATATAGCGCTGATGTCAAACATAATGTTCCATGATATTATATCTGAGTTTACTGAGACCGATACTCCATGTACCACTATTTAAAAGTAGACCAATTGGCATATTCACAAATGAACCCGGTATCAGTTTTGGCCCTAAATATTCTTGACGGTAACAGACAAATTTAACTGATAGTATGGATACCATTAGTAAAAACAATTCAGTTGTCAAATGACAGTAGTGGCAAGTAACTAGAACATTATAGGTGAAATGAGGACAAATCTAGCACAACTGAGTAATTCTCAGTGTTTAATTGCCAAGTATTTGCTAGTCCATGAGTCACACTTCAAAATAACGCAGTTGTCATCTTGACAAATGAACTAACGATGACAAATTGTATCAGCCAAATACGGTTAAATCTAGCAAAATTTAGTTATTCTTGTTGTTTGATCTTTGATCAGGTTATTCAACGTTGTCAACTCGTCATATTATATTAATTTCAAGAACAATAACCCGGTTTCCATCTTGAGTAATGATCAGAAATTAGGTCAATTGTTATTTTTTGTAAAATGTTAGGATCTGTTCAAGTTTAGCCCTGAATTCGATCCTCAAACTGTTTCTAGCTCTTTGGCTTTCTAGATTAATGTTTTTCATTGGAGATGATTTGACTGCTAACTTAACGATGGGTAACAATTATTTGGTCGAGATCGGGTCAAATGAGTTCAAACTATGAGTTTCATTTTTTCTTTCCTAAGTCGAATTCCTTGATCTGAATGCAACCACTATCACAAGTTCTGGATTTAAAACTGGTCAGAAGATGTAAACCCTACCAAACGAAACCAAACCAAACCAACAAACTTTTTATACTATCTCATCACAAGCGTCTGGTCCGTCATTCATAATTCAGCCGTCGTCCATTCAAGAATATCCGCATTCATAATCCAAGGGCCTATTTCATATTCCATATAACGGTATTAGCACCAAATTCAAAAAGACAATCATAGTATACATAAACATAGGCTAGTTTCCTGCAAGAGAGAAGCGGTCAACAGTTTTCATTGATGCCGCCAAGACATCATGATGTCTCAAAAATATCAAATCCGTATCGCTGATCCGTATTCTACAGGTCCGAGAGACATAGCCAGAGGTGATCCAGCGTTAAAATAGTGATTTTTCGTTTTTTAAGGATTATTCAACTATAGATTTCACTTTATCATTTAGAGAAAACGCGAACATGGAGAAATTATTTATTTCTGATGAAAATTAGTGTTTAAATTTGGTCAGTTATAAAATCTGCAGGTCAGACAGGGGATTAACATCTTCACGCGATCGCCCCAGCAGGTGTCTGAACATTGTGTATTTTGGCTAGTACTTCTTGATCCGTGGCTAATTGATGTAAGCTCGATCCTCCCCAAACAAATTAACAGGTAACACTGTATCCGCTGTCATTTCCTGTACTTATTGTACTATAATTATAATTTGTTTTTCTAATTTTCTAATTGGTCCTGAAGCAAAACTATATATATATACTTAGTATTCGCAAATATATTTGCCGTATATCTTTTGACCACCTGGTTATATAAAATGGAGAATTGAAAGAACAAAGCATACGATCATAGATTCCTCAATGAAATAGAATCACCTTCATTCTGTTCGCCTATGAAGCATAATGAAAAAATTGAATTTTCTTGTCAGAATGTCGACGTCAGATCTTGTGTGCTATAATCGACAATTCTAGTGAAGTACAGAACTGATTTTCGGCATTCTGAGTGGTCGTTTCGCAATACACAAACTTGATTAATAATTCACAAAGACTAATCGCTTGACTCGTTATAGCGAGACGTCTACTCAAGTACTTGACATTTACTCAGAGCTCCCGTGATGTCCCCGCAATGCACAACTCACGAGGTGTGAAAATGACAATCATCGGCGAATCTTACTGGAAAATTAGCAAACAATCGCTTTGATTTCGCCTTTTTAATGACTTGGAGACAAAAAAGTATTTGAAATGAATAAAATTGAACCGACTTGTTACTGAGTATTAGCTGTCACTTTATTAAAAAGTAAGGAAATATGGGCAATAAAATGAATAAATTCGCACGGATGAACTCGTCTTCGGTTTTCTGCCGTTTTCTCTGTTTAAATTGGGATGGATCAAAAGCAATTGGGTCAGAGCAATTCCATCATAGCTCTCTAGATTTGTATCTAATACCGCTTATGCCGGTGCTAGGGGCCGTGTGGTCATATCATCCAAGTTGCCACATGAACAGGTACAATAAAAGCGTACCTGAGATACAACACATATCATGAATCGTTAGATTCTTGGTATGTGCTTTAGAATAGGTTTACCAGAAGACTATTCTGTGAAGTCATGTGACGCAGTCAGTATGTCGGCACCTCTTCCCACTTCCCTTATATGTGTTGTAATTCAACTCTGATAACTCCCACACTTATCGACCTAAAGTCTTGACATTTTCAAATTTTGTTTAGCATATATAGAACTAGTGAACTCTGCTTCAAATTTTTTAAGTTCGCTTTAGTTGTTTTGATATTCGCGTTTTATTAACTTTAGTATTTTTTTTAAATGAACTTAAATAAAAGCACTCCTTTGACGAAATTATTAAAAGTGTAGCACAGTTTACTAGTTCAGATACCTAATAACATATGCATTGAATTTCAATCAATTTACACCAAACATATAGAAAATATATGCTGTGAAAAATTGGGTATACTTTTCGAAAATACTACTGTTCAAAGCTGTGTAAAGTATTTATTCTTTAAATAAATGCGAAATCATATTGATATCCAGTTTCTACACAAAATATAAATATGATAAAATTGATGAAACAGCTTGTCGAGTAATTAAGCAAGAAGATAAGAGGTGTATAGTGAGCCACTGGCTTGTCTCTCGAACCCGTAATTCAAAATATTCGTTGTAAAGTCGTCATCTAGAGAATGATGTATCTCAGTCATGCTTTGATTGTGTCTGTTTATATGAGCAACATGGGGATCTTGACGTACATGGGTTCATTAGGCCCCTAGCCCCTGGTTGAGTGGAATTAGACACAAGTTACGAAACGTAACGCCATAGGTCTTGCACGCTACGCTCGTATTTTGCTATCAGCATGCGATATGTATCGCCAAATTTGAGAAACTTTGAGTGGAGGCCCTTGGTTGTATATCCCTGTTTTATAAATTTCTGCAACAATGTTTTACGACGTTGATTAAAATCGTCACATTTAACACAGGATCTAGCAACTGCTGCTAGGCTAGATATGTATACGCCATATGCAGGTGCCACTGGAATATTACTCTCCAGAAAGGGATAGTTTACGATGTCGAAATTGTAGTCATCTCTTTTGTCAAAAAGTCGACGAGAGAGAAGGCCGGCTTCATTTTTATGGATATAGGTCTAAATATGATGTGCCTGTAGAGCTATGTGTAGTTTCCTTCAAACCCAGTGAAGGTGTATATATATCTTTCACTGCGTCATTTATATAGCGATTACCCACAGCGAGAAGACCGTCTATATAGCGATTGGTGAATGAGAAAGAACGGGCTTTGAATGGATCGGTTTTTGAAAGCTCCTGCATATAGGCATATTCATAAGAGAACAGACATAGGTCAGCCAACAAGGATGCACAATTAGTACCCATAGGATACCTATATGATGGTGATATACTGTGTTGCCAAATTTCACATAGATATTTTTAGTGAGAAATTCAAGCAACTCTATGAGCAAAGAAACATCCCATGAATGATATCTCTTGTATGTAGTAGAGCTAAAGAATGCTTTATGGTTTCTGACATTAATATATCTATGATCAGTTTTCTTGAACACAGATACTATTAAATAAATAAACTTAGACGTTCAATAAGGTGCTGATGAGGGATTGTATTATAGTGAGTCGAGAAATGCCATGTGGATACATGATTGTACGGTATGTGACCTTTAGCATCGAGTTCTTCCGTAAAACATTTTGAGTTTTTCAGTATCCACAAACATTCAACGCCAGACGTTTTATAAATAGTGGCGCAATACCTTGCACAAAATGCTTTTACTTCCTGAAGGGCCCTCTTCAACAGGGTTGAACGATTCTTGATGGTGCAGCTTCTAGTCCAGTATATTTTTGGTATGTCGTTATGATTAGTTGGAAGACATATACCCCTTTCCATAAGAAACGTTTTGTGATTGTTAAATAAATGTTTCAGAGTAAATGTCGGGTCGTTAAATAAGACCTGACATTCCGTGAATATTGGGTCATTTTCGACCTATTGGCATACCATTCCGAGCAAAAGATGATTAGTAGGGTCAAAATGATAGCCAGGAGGGTGTTAAATAAAATATTTCTTTTCGTTTTTCTCAACGTTTTATGCATCTCAGTGCCCATTCCTTATTCACTTCAAGTTTCATTTAATCAATTTCCGTTATCTGACCAAACCCAATTCTTCTGACATGGTCAGAATGAGGCTGTTTTCAAAGAAATAAGTAGTGTTAGTCTTCCTTTGAGTTGACTTATAGTTGTAAAGTTGTTCAAGTTGTAAAATATTTTATTTTTAAATTAGATTTTAGAGACGATACTTTGCCAATTCGGTGTATTTCAACTTACATAGCCTTATAATAATGAGCTTGGTCCGAATAAAGAGTTCAACAACACCTTTGTATATTCAACCTTTCAACATTACTATGTCATCTCCAAGTGTTGGTCATGAATTATTTCACTTGAAATTTGGTATGCATGGTACTATCGAAATCTTTGATATGTGATTCTTTCCTGAATATATTAAATGTCAAGGGTATAGCTGGCAAGTTTGATAAATATTCTTGAATTGCAACAACAAAAACTGTACCAAAATTATTAAAGGAACTCATAATATCTTCAGTAACCCAAATAACATACCGAATGGATCGGTTCTTCTAAACTATATAGTTGCGTGTTACCTTGAGTCTGTAGAATAAGTATTGCTGTGGCCAACAAATGTTAGTTGCTGTAGACACTTTCCCTGAGGCAGTACTTACCTTCTGCCCCACGGCTTTCGTGGAATCACAATGTTGAGGACCCAATGTTTCACACCAACTTTTTTGTCTCAAGCGGTATACGCCAGCCATATTTCATATTATTCTCCGGTGAGAAATTTACTTCGTTTACCGGTAAAAATATAACACACTAGAGTCGCGATGTCATATCATATTAGATCTTGACCGACCAGAAAAAAAGATCTTACGAATAAATATCGGACCTTACACCCTTATCTCGATATAAATGTAACGATTTGTCAGATTATCTCCATTTAGATATCGATTGTCGTCACACACATAAATTAACATGACAAGTTCACTGTGTTTAACGACCTGACCTGGTAACATGCACGAGCATGACATTGATAATGTTTCAATTTCTGAGAAAAGAGTGGACTTCCGGGAAAGTCGAGATCAGCCTTTTAACAAATAAATCTGGTGAACGATACTCCATTTTGCGATACTTCATCTCCGTTTGAGCCGCATGTAGATTAATCAGGTAAGTTCACCATGAATTGTAAATTAACCTCTGGTTACATGCGCCGTTACGATCGATATACGTATTCTCTGTGGATATTTTGCTAAACTCTTTCTTCACTCAGCTTAGTATATTATGTTGAAGACGGGATATTGTGCTTTGAATGTGCCATATGTTCGTGCGCTCGTCTATATGTGCGCGTATCCGACCTTACTTGAAATTAGCGTACCGCTTCAATTCTTTGGAAGTATTTGTCACAGGCTTGATTTTTTGTAGGTGAATACATTGTAGAATAATGCTTCACCAATCGGGCGATTCAGATATCTTGGTATAATTGGTTGCTATCTGTGCTTCATCTCAGATCATAATTCTAGCAGCGCAATGCTAGATCACGTGAGCACGTCGTACATTACTAAAATATGAGCTTCGATCTGCAAAATGCAGCGTGGGGTTTACCAGACTAAAACCCATCTTGCTGTTGTATTGATAAAGCAATTCCATTTCATGCAGAGCGAATGCCCAAGTAAAGTAAAAAGTGCCCACAGTGACCGTTTGAACTTCAACCATTCTACATCTCCATGGTGTTTGGATGAACAAACACAATCAAAGCGTGACTGAAATGCCTTATACTCTGGAAATGGATAAAAATACTTTGATTTCTTTGATTTCTTAGTTGCAGCGACAACCACTGGGGTAATGGCTTCGGGAACTCCAATAATAACGGATCTACCAAAATATGTCGATGATTTTATATATAAGTTATACAAATGGATAAAAAATACTTTGATTTCTTTGATTTCTTAGTTGCAGCGACAACCACTGGGGTAATGGCTTCGGGAACTCCAATAATAACGGATCTACCAAAATATGTCGATGATTTTATATATAAGTTACATGAATGGATAGTAAGGAGGGGCTGGCATACAGCAAGCAAAGAAGTGGTGGAAAATTCCCTCGAAAAGGTAATATACCAAATTCTGACCTTGGATGGACTAACGTTGTGGTGGATTGTATATGTAATGCATGAATGAATGTTATCCCGCCCTACTCCTCGTGGTCAAATTTCTCTTAGTTTCTCAGATGCTCAAATGATAGTTTCTCTTAGTTTCTTGAATAATTAAGCAAATAATTAGCTGCTTCCTGTGACATTCACGTGTAAAGTTGTATGCCATTTGGGCGACTGTGGCATTCGTGTACTTTTTGATGGCATTAAGCTCTGATTTCTGTTTATTTTGAAAATGGTGTTTTTCCGTTGAATCTGAAGTATCAGATACGAAGTGTTACACTGATGAGAGGGATACCCCCGCTAGAGACCAAGCAGCGCAACATGCACTCTGCATTATAAAAATTCAAGCCTCATCTCCCGACACTCGGTAGCCAGCTGTCGTCCATAAATAATTTCCGCGTCCATTATTTAAACAAACTCTCGGTAAGACACAAACAGTTCCAAAATGTCAAAGATCTGAGAGCCATTGAAGAGCCGAAGTTCATGTGTACTTACCTGGTGTCCCAACCCACCATAAACGGACGAATATATAACTACTGCATGGGGTAAGAACGAAAGGTGCGATAGAGCTGCGTGAGAGTGCGTCTTCATCCAGAGGGGAACGGCAGTTCCGTATGCGCATTCACGAACTGCCTGGTGTGAATTAAGCCAAAGATACAGCGTTTGTAGGTAGTGAAAACTTCGTAATAAACAATTCTAATGTTTCCAACAGATTTCAAAACCACGGTGCTTTGCCCCGAACGATGGTATATTATATAAGGGAATTCATGTACTTGATCTCAAAACAAGTGTGTCAATGCCTGTGTATGTGTTCGAGAAGACAGGCGAAATTGTCAGGGAAGATCTCTGATTTATGACAGCGAAAATTAGAGAATTAAACGCAACATACAGGCGGTGGGAAAAGATGCCGGTGTACTGACAAGAATTCATTTGACCACACAAGCCAACATTTTGAATGCATAATGAGGCAAAAAAATGTTTTCTGTGATGATCTGTATCTCAGACATGCAAGCTTTTATTGTGGATATTCATGTGGAAACCCTGAATGACATGATCACACTGGCTCTAGCACGGGCTGGAGCGGTATTAGATACAAATATCCAAGGTGATTGATGTAATAACCCCATCAACTCATCTGAAGGAAAGTGATGAACTTTCTGACCTAAAGTGAAGAAACCGCCCAAATGGCTAAAATATTAGTAGAGTCCGGTTCTTATTCAGAAGAGGTGAGACCTGACACTGACCAATTGCAAGCGCTTCCTTTCCCACATTGATAACTACAATTTAATACTTTGTACAGAGCAATGAACCAACAAAATCTCGACGCAAGCATGCAGATAACATTTAAACGCAACACTTACAGTGATAGCGGAATAAGATGCCGGCTTACTGACAAGACATCATATGACCTAACAAGAATATATTTCATCGTGATGTGCTCGACTGATTTACTACATAAAAAGTAAGGGGTTCCAATACAAGTGTTCAACCTGATATGGAAACTAATGAACTTTATTTCTCTTTCGCAGGTTTATCACTCTTTGGTGTATTGTCTTACGGAACATGGTGTGAACTGGGTTGAGGCAAAGTCACTTTGGCTCAAAAGGCCTGGTGCACTGGTCGCTGAAGATGATTTTGTACCTTCAAGTGAACGGTATAAGTCCAAGTTATCAAGCCCACGGATAGACAACAAACTTCCCAAACCACCGTCCCATATCGCAGCAGAACTAGTAAGAGGCTCATATATACTGAATATACCTTAGCAACTGTGAGACCCTAAATGATAATCAGGAACAGGATTCCGACGTTTTCTATCGCGATTCATCTGACAGATCTCATCAAACTCCTGTTGCTAGCACATGAAAGGGATGGCTCTGTCCCGTTTAATGCTATGCCGAAAGATGACACAAGCACGAGTATTGTTGACAATATGTCAGCTATGAACTTATTTCTAGACTGCTCACAAAGCCGAATTACATATCGAAGAAAGAAAAAAATAGGGAAATATATTAATAAATTACCGTTATGAAATCCACCGTTAGCGGTATGCTCCACGGGTGAATTGTATAGTGAATATATTACAAGAAAACGATCAAATGAAAATCATAGTGACTGGATAAACTGTTTAAACCGATACCGTCATATAGCAGATGAGCTACATTCTTACCAGATTCGACATTATCAGAAACCCTATAAACACCTCCTGTTTACCTGATAATTTATCTAGAGGATATATATAACCTGATGAAGGGTGAACGCGTATTTGAGGATTCACTATGAAAAATACAGCGTGTGGTTATCTTGGGATTAGGGCCAAAGGCTGCTGAGCTTTACCCTTAACCTCGGGTGATCATTGGATAAATCGATTACACGATAGACACTCGACAATATGTATTTGCACGATATTGTACTCTGCCCCTACGACCCATCACCCCCTCTCCCGAGCACAAAACATTACAAAAGTTACTTTGTCTCTTTCGCCTTCACTTCACGCCGTGTCAATCTCAGTAAACTCGGATGTAATATCACGCAACATTATATCTGACATCAGCGCTTTATAAATCCCGTTCGAATTTCAAACTACATCCCCTAGCCTATGAGATGGCTAGCTGGGCGAAGCAACTTTAAAATGACGCCACAAGTAATAACGCACAGGAGTACGTGAATCAACATAGTAAAAAGAAACGAGAAACAGTATCCAGATAAGGCATAATGTCCAGACGTATACACAGGCAAACTTTCACCAACCAGTACCGTTCAGTTCTGTACCAATTGGTACCGTTCAGTTTCCTGTTGGTACCCTCTAGGTAACTTGTTGGTACTGCACGGATATTTTAGGCTTGGTACCGTTAGGTCCTGACTGAACAGTACCGTGCAGTTACCAATCAGTCACCACACGGTAGTATATGCCAGGTTCTTTCCAGTTACCTACCAGTAACTGATTGGTAACCGATTGGTAGCCACCATCATCCTAACTTTACAGTACCGTGCAGTTCTGACTTGTAGGGTACTGGTCAGTTACTGATTGGTAACCACTAGGTTATACCGTACAGGAAATGTGAGGTTACTGCTTGGTGACAGCTTGGTACTGTTCAGCTACCGATTGGTATCACGGGTTGGTTCCACAAAGTGGCAACTGATTGGTGACCACTTGGTACCTTCGTGTAACTGATTGGTAGAACAGATGTTTTATTGGAAAGGTACCAATTGGTAGCCAATCATTGGTGACCACTTGGTACCATTCAGTAACTGGTTGGTACCACACTTTATTCGACAAAAGTACCCATTGGTAACTGATTGGTGACCACTTGGTACCAATCAGTAACCGGTTGGTACCCATTGGTAACTGATTGGTGACCAATTGGTACCAATCAGTAACTGGTTGGTACCACACACGTACCAATTGGTAACTGATTGGTGACCACTTGGTACCAATCAGTAACAGGTACCGCAGCTGTTCTTCCACAAAATACTAAATGATAGGGGAGATATATTTCATTTATGGTGTATCAATTTTTATTTAAATACGACCACGATACTTGCATGTGGATGGTTATTCAATAAAAAAGAAAACAAACGTATTACCTTTTTCGCAGACAATTCACACCACATTTTCGTCATATGCCATAGATAAGCATGTTGTATATTTTTTCTATTCACTTCCTATAATCTCTGGGAACATGGCAATCACACACAATATGTGTTTTAAGCACAATTTATTTTTCAGCAATTTTCAAACATTATCAAGTTGAGAAATTCAACATTCTCAAGGAATAAAAATTGAAAGGCATATTTATTACACAATTGTCGAGTCTTGTTTTTTCTAATGATCCTCTCATACGATAGCATGAAGATAGAATTCACGGTAAGTTACCATGCATGATCTAAAGAACAAACATTTCTTTTCATATAAATCAGTTTGATTATTCCTTACATACTATCTGGTAAAAAATAATTGTAGATCTTCAACTGAAATAACTTTCAAACAAAATATCAAAGATTTGCTGATATTGCTGGAATTGGTAAATTCAATTTATTCACTGGGCTGGAAATAAGGCGTGGTTATGGGAACCTATTTACAGGTTACTGTGAAATTTGAGGTGGTCTGGTTATTGGGTAACCTTCTGGCAACTAGTTACCTGAATAACAGGTTACCAGTTATTTCCGGCCCTGTATTCACATTGTAATTCCATTATAGCAGGAATCCAAGACCGTGTAAGAATTAGTTTCCAAAAACTTTCATGTGAAAAATCTTTTTATCCAAGCCAACTTTAAAGCTTTGTTCATTTGAACGAAATCTGGGGCATTTGATCTAAAGACATGATCATGCCTGATGAGTATCTAGGCATGAGGAGTATTTTCTCGCCTTTGTTATTCAATATAAATTTGAACAATGTTGTTAAGCTTATTTATCATTTTACAGAACCTTGCTATCCCTTGTGCATTATAGTAAAATTCTACATTCTCTTTGCAGTTTATTTATATCTTTCTGGAAGTTTAATTCCCAATGATTTCACCAATTTAGTTCTTATTAGCTGCAGCTGATATTTCAAACTCCGAACAGCGCATGTCAGCTGAACGACTGTCGTCTGACTGACGATAGTCGTTCAGATGTATGCGCTGTTCGGAGTTTGATTTGGGGCAAAAGGCGGTTATGTCCCCTCCTCTCTAGGCAAACCACTAGGGGGCGTTGGGTGTAAAGCAGACGACATGTGCAGCAAAGGAAGTTCTGGCAACATTTCGTTGCACAGCAGTGAAAAAGAAGTATTAATTTCTTCCATTATGTCAGAAATTGGAGTAGAGGAGGTCTTTCAGATCATTTAGGACGAGTGGGACTTCGTGTTGAACTTTTTATACATTCCGGATGACTACAGTCTACACACTGACTGAATCAACTCAGTGAACAGGTCACAGCAGCAACAACAACAACACCATGCTGAAAAATAGCAGAAACTTGCAGCTTGCACTCGGACTCAAAAGTTGCAGATTGTAAGATTCAACAGTCACCAGTTGAATTTTATGCAACCCCAGGTTGGGCCACACAGTCTTTCTCTGAGAAGCAATGCCAAAAATACCAGGTAACTCAATGATCTCAATTTTTGCTTTGATTTTGTCAAAATCAACAAATCCAGTTGTCAGCTTTTTTTCTTCGACAATTTAAATACTGGTATCATTCTTATACGTAACATTTTGCTCAAACTTTATGCGAATTTGTTTGATTCCCATAAATTATTTTTCGCAGAAATTTGAAATCACAATTTTGCAGGGTTGAATAAATCTTTATGGTAATGAAAAAGTGAAACGTTATATCTTGAACAACTCTCTAATGAGACTCAGAGTGGAGAACAATACATCTGCTGTTCCATCAGCTGCCAACGACTCGTGCAGCTATGGGTGTCCGACCTATTATCGTGTGTTTTTGAAGGTTTATTTGGAATATATAAAAAGTACTTCTTGAAATGATATGAAAACTGACACGATGATTGCTGAGCTCGTCGGCTATCTTCCGTTATGAATTCAATCCATGACGTCACTCCCTTCTGCACGTGCGAGAGCTATTTTTAAATCGACTTTTCAGCTCAGTTCCCACCGTGGACAGTACCAGTTATCGGACACCCATCGTGAACAAGAATTTGACGTTGAAGTACAATGTATTTTCAAGTTTTGTGCATGACAATCGTTAGTTGGAGTTCTGTCGTTTAAGATGATATGATCATTGTTCAATTTCTATACGTATTTACTTGAGAGCAAGATCCGGAAGACAGGGTGGTAGATCGAATTTCGCACCCCGCCACAACATGAGAAATTTCGAATTTTGATCAAAACAAAATTTATGTTACATTTCAATTTTTCGACTTTCGTGGCTACCTATAATTCTATATTTTGCATAACAATTAGAAATGATCTCCCCTTTGTTCTGACATATTATTGCCTTGTCATCACGAGCACAACACTAGCTAAGATTCATAGCGTCTCCCTTCCCTCACCGCTATGCCGACGACAAATACATTTCCCTGGTGGTAACTCGAACATCTCCATGGCGCACTTATTATTATTACCTTTGCGCCCTATTGGACCTTCAACTTGAGAAAATTGGCCGCCATGAATAAAAATACAGAAATGGCAGTCAAAAATTAATTACAGACATTAAAATTATTCCTATGGAGCCTCAAAATCACCTGAAATCGAGGGTCAAGAAGATGGGCATTTCCATCATAATAGACCCCGTGTATACAGGGGATGATGATCACAACACCGATTATGGTATTTTTATTCATGGCGGCCCTTTTTCTCAAGTAATGAAGGTCCAATAGGGCGCAAATGTAATAATAAGTGCGCCATGGAGATGTTCGAATTACCACCAGGGAAATGTATTTGTCGTCGGCATAGTGGGCTCAGAGGGAAGGGAGACGCTATGTATGGTTGGCCATCCCTGCCAGAATTCGTCATTTAGAGGCTGCCTCTAAATAATATATACCATGGTATAAAATGCCAAGCCTGCCATAATTCGTATTTGGAGGCTGCCTCTAATTATTTTGTACCATGGTATAAAATGCTGAGCCTGCCATAATTCCTATTTAGAGGATGCCTCTAAATCGCCAAGCCTGCCACAATTCGTATTTAGAGGCTGCCTGTAAATAATATATACCATGGTATAAAATGCCGAGCCTGCCATAATTCGTATTTAGAGGCTGCCTCTAATTATTTTGTACCATGGTATAAAATCGCCAAGCCTGCCATAATTCCTATTTAGAGGATGCCTCTAATTCATTTTAGCCATAAGTCATAAACAACTCGATGTCATATCAAGAATATTAAATTTGACCAATGAGTAAACTTGTAACAAGCGTAGAGATATGGCACCAAATTTGTGAAAGCGCATATCATTGGTGGAAGTAATAAGAAGGCGAAAATTTACGACTTACGGCTAAAATGAATTAGAGGCATCCCTCTAAATAGGAATTATGGCAGGCTTGGCGATTTTATACCATGGTACAAAATAATTAGAGGCAGCCTCTAAATACGAATTGCGGCAGGCTTGGCGATTTACAGGCATCCTCTAAATAGGGATTATGGCAGGCTCGGCATTTTATACCATGGTACAAAATAATTAGAGGCAACCTCTAAATACGAATTATGGCAGGCTTGGCATTTTATACCATGGTATATATTATTTAGAGGCAGCCTCTAAATGACGAATTCTGGCAGGGATGGCCAACCATAGCTATGAATCTTAGCTAGCACAACACGTGCGCTCGAGATGCGTGTCCGATAACTGACCTGTCCGATAACTGTTCTGACACCCGTAGGGTAAAGATTCAATGGCTGTATGTACACCGGTTTTCCGTAATTCAATTGATCTCTGTACATCAAATATTTCTGAAACTTCGATGTTTTGTGAACTATGCATCGTCCGATAATGTCAGAAAATCGTCACACGCACCAGGATTTTATTTTATTTTATTTTTGTTTTTCATTATTTATGGCAATTTATCTGTAATTCCTAAATTAATGTTAATCATATTGAAGCCGTACCCCAGGCATGGACGGGAACAGCCAGCTGTGAGGCTGGGTTGCCCCGAGGCTATACGGTACGATTTTGGAGGCTAAAATAACACCGAAGCAAAATTTATTCACCAAAAATGATCTTCATATTAGAGAGAGAATCAAGATAATACTCAATGAATATTCAAATAATTGCAGGTTTTATTCAAGGAAGAAAGGTTAATGTGAAAAAGAAAATTAAATATCACTAAAAAATTTGTATGAAACCCTTTCAAAGGAAATGACCAATTTCATATTACATTTTTATTCCATCCAGGTAAAATACAGTATGACATGGGGGAATATGGAGGGTAGGCCTACTCTGCAGTCTTCAGAAAAATGTCCAGGAATAGGTATGTGGGTAATAGATACCGGTACCGCATATGTATTTTGACAAGTTATAAACACATCTGTCACTCATGTTCTTACCCCCCCTGTCTTTTTAAGGGGAAGGGAATGTTCGCATGCAGTCCCTGTCGGTATGGCAGAACTTATCCAGACAATATCTTGGCTACTATTAATCGACTTTTAGAGTGAGTGAGTGAATATGATTTAACGTCGCTTTCAACTATATTTCAGTCATATCACGAC